>CM034467.1:30563967-30740626 GCA_019925255.1 Litchi chinensis
TCTCTCTCTTTTCGTGTCTATCCTTTTATTGATATGGAGATCTTAAATAGTTTGCATCTGATGATTAATAATCACACACATGCAAGTGTGGTTGCTCTTTAAATAATTCGAAATATATAGAACTGAGATTCATCAGTGACTTGGGGAAACATTGAAGGGCCTCATCAAGATAATTTTGGGATTATGGGGCATAGGTGTTGCAGCAAGCAGAAAGTCAAGAAGGGATTGTGGTCTCCTGAAGAAGATGAGAAGCTCCTCAAACACATCACCACCAATGGCCATGGCAGCTGGAGTTCTGTTCCCAAACTTGCTGGTATGTTTTGATATATTAGACCTCTCTCTCCCTAACAATGAGGGTGGATGACGTGAATAAACTTTTTATAAAGTAATGAGAAGAAAAAGTAATAAATAGTTGAATAGGGGAGATGTAATGAGTCTTATCTTTCTGTCTTTCGAACGCAATTGATTAAAATAAATACATGTATATTAATTAATAAATTAATTAATTGCAGGATTGCAGAGGTGTGGAAAGAGTTGCAGATTGAGATGGATAAACTACCTGAGACCAGACCTAAGGAGGGGCACTTTTACTGAAGAAGAAGAGCAGATCATCATTGATGTTCACAGGATTTTAGGCAACAGGTAATTAATGATTATAATAAGAAATTGCATTCACCATAGTTGCTACTTCAAGTTGATTTATCTTTGCATGTGCTGTTTATGGGACAGATGGGCACAGATAGCTAAGCATCTCCCGGGAAGAACAGACAATGAAGTGAAGAATTTCTGGAACTCATGCATTAAAAAGAAGTTGCTCTCTCAAGGTTTGGACCCAAAAACTCACAATCTCATTCCTTCTCATCAAAGAGCTAACTACTCCAATAAGATGGCATGCAACAACATGTCACAAACTTATAACCAGCAATCCATTCCAGTTTTCACTGTGAATTCACGAATGACAAGTAATGTGCCCTTGGAGAATATCAAACCACCTGTTCTCACATTACCTGCTGCTCCTTCCAATTATCAATCTACATTGATTCAACCACTGACCGCACCAATACCCACGTCATATTACCAAAACCCTAATATTGTTTGGAATGCTAATAATTGTGGTCAAAATTCTTATGATCCTACCAATATTAATTTCCCTAATGTTTCATCAATTGATCATCATAGACCTATATCTTCAACTTCATCTTCTTCTTCAATAGTGAACCCGTCCGGATTCGAAACCTTAGATGAGAATTACTGCATCTGGGGTACTAATGCTATGGTGGAACCTTTTGGGTCAGCACCAAGTTTGGATGGAAATCAACAACAAGAAGTACTAGAAGTGCAGCATGAAAAGGGAAAGGCTTGTGAGATGCAAATAGACAAAATGGATGAAGTGTTGGCTAATATTCAAGACAACATGGATTCTTCATTTGATAGCTCTAGTTTTGATCTTGAGTTTGTGGAGTCCACACTCATGTCTGGTGCAATCTGTCGCGATCTTAGCTCTATGGATGATTTTGCATGGAACTTTTAGGCCTGATCAATATCTTGCTATTTATATGTTACCAAGCATTAGTGTTGTGCTTTATTAGATTGTGGTTTTGTTTTGTTGTTTTTCACTTTTTGTTGGTTTGATATTGCTTCTTAAGTTGTACATATACAAATATATGGAAATTTTTTCTCAATGCTTGAAAATGAGTGACTTTCCTTTTAAATTATATACTTTAGAACAAACACATAGTCTCACTCTATTAAATAATGTTAGTTTAGTGTTTAAATAAAACCGAAATGAAAGGATGATCTTTTATTCCCGTAAAAAGTACTTATTTAGACGAAAAGGTTGTGTCTATCCCACTCAAGTTCGATTTATATAGTTAGTTTGGAAGTTATTAATTATTATCTAAGGTAATTTTTCTCTTGAACTACATATGTATAACTACGATAATTGACCATAGCTATAACTTAAAAGAATCAAATACATTTATCTTATTGATTTTTTAATAATCAACAAATAAATTATTTTTTTAAAATTAATATATGTAAATTAGTTATAACCAAGCATAAATTTGTCTAAATTAAGACATATCTAAAACTATCCAATATTAAAAAAAAAAAAAAAAAAAGAATATACCGAAAAATGTTAGATTACTTTCATACAAGAAGCTGTTTTTGCTACACCAATCAAGTCATAATATTATATTAACTGACATATTATTAAACACTAAATATAAATTTTATAACTGAAACCAGTTTATGAAATAATTTGAATCAACAGCAAAAAGCGTTATTGTGCAATTCAATGATCAACTTCCACAAACGGGAGAGACTAACCCATAAAAAGTGAGGGGCAACATACAAATAGTGGGGAAAACACCCACAATAATTTTGTGGAATTTAATGAGTTCGAAGCTATAACGACTAAGGCCTTTTTGAGTGGATAGCCTGTGTCTACTACCAAACCATAAACCATTCTCATACTTTAATTGATCTTTTAAAAAATGAAATATGTATGTAGGACTATGGATACACTATGATGATCTGACATATATTATTTATTATTTGACACCCATATTATTAAAGTGTGTAAAATTATATTTAAAAAAATGTGAACAATAAAAAATCTAAAGATATAATTAGGGTTATTATATTTCATAAATTGTCATATGAACGTAACTACTAAATTGTAAAGTTGCTATATATACATCGATCTGACTTCCAACAACTAACGTACGACCATGTTAATCAATAATGAGATTTAATTTCTATTCTACTTTTGAATTATTGCACCAATCTTTGTTAAAATAGAATAATTAATTACTATGTAATTCTTTTGGTGGACACAACTAAATTCACTATAGTTGTTTTAAATAATAGAATTTACTAAATATAATCGGGACTAATACAATACCCGTTATTGAAGTGATGATGTGGGTTTATAATTTTATAATTTCGTCATAAAATTATCATTTATTGATAGGACAATATTTTCGATAGGTACCAAGATGCCATTATAAAGAGAGTAGTACAGCTGTACAATTGTACAATTGTTCTGAGCAGTCTTTTCATGAGCAAATGTTCAAAGATAAACTATATAAGTAAGTCAACATATGCATAAAGTGTTAGTAAACATAAATTTTTATTTTAATTATTAAGAATTAAAGAGAAAAATATTAAGTTTTTAATTCCAATGATATTGCTGAGCGTTAAGTGGTTCGTTACTCGACCATGTCAAATTCTTGTCCATCAGGGTGCGTGACAGCCAAAGGAAGACAAATTATGATTGGCCCATGAATTTGAGGATCGACCAAATTGTCTTGTGAAGGTCCATCAATTCCTTATTAGGCCATTGTCAAAGTCCAATGACCGACTGCTGCTGAGGATTGTTCAGCGAGAGTCAAACCCCAGATTTTGTCACAGGATTTGGGCTTAAAGAATTAAATGGGGTTGGGTCTATGTATTATAGTCCTTCAGAGTCGTAGCCTATGTATGTGTTGAACATGCTTTATGGTCGCCCGCTACACATTGTACATTACTTTCATTTATGTACTTCTATTTTGAAGGAAAAAAATTTTATTCTTTAATCACTACTATGGACTAATATGGGGTAGAATAAATAAGTCTATTCATATATATATATATATATATATTACGTATTTGCGATTTCTTTACTTTTAAAGTCACCTTTATTGTTATAAATCTAAGAAAGGGGACATAAAGAACACTTTATTCTCAAAATATAGATGTAAAATATAGATAAAAACCGTAGGAAAATCTAAAGAATGTAAATCATGCACCCAAAAAATATATATAAAAAGGAATAATGCGTAAAAACAACGTGCAACATTTAAAAAAAGAAACTACCAAGGAGAAATATGTAATTAAGAAACCTCTAATTATTAAACTTTTTAACATGTGAAACAAGAATATAAGATGAATTCCACATTAAAAACATAAAAACAAAAAAAAAAAAAAAAATCAAGAGAAGTGTATATATTGGGGTTAAACCCAATATTTCAGTCTTATGAGTAGAAGACTATCCAACAATTTATACAATTTCTTACAAAATAAATATATAAGTTTAACACCAACCATCTTTAATAATCCTACCGTGGAGCAAAACTCCACCAAGTTAAAAAAAAAAAAAAAAAAAAAACCAAGACCATGATCCGCAGCAAATTAAGGCTTCGTTTGATACAGCTTCTCCAAGTAGATCTTTTAGAAGTAGATCTTTTGAAAGTAGACCTTTTGAAAATAGATCTTTTGGAATAAAATTATTGGTTGTTTGATTGTCAATTAAAAAAACTCTTTTAAATTATAGATTGTTTGATTAAATTATTTTTAAAGCACTTTTAGATTATTAATTTAACAAAAAGGGTATGAGAGAAAGAAATAGTATATCCATTCTAGGAATGTAATGTTTTAACCTTAACCATAAAAAATTAATCAATCAAACAACTAATGATTACTTGATGTAAGTATATTTTCAAAACACATATTTTCAATAAAATAGATATAAAATTATTTTGTTTCTCTATTTTTTATTTTAAAAAAAAATGTTTATTTAGATTTGTTAATAAGGTTTTACATCTTCAATTTCATTTGATCTAAATAGATTTTCAATAATATTTCGTCAATGGAATATCATATGATTTTTCAAATCATTCTCTTTAAGATAACTCAATAAAAAGACAGTATTGTCTTTGAAATTAAATATAAAAACCTGAAAGTCTAACAATAATAATGATAAAAAATCAGTACAAATAACAGAAAGCAATTAATTTCGATGCATGAGAAGAATTGTAATTCGATTACGTTCCTCATCCAATTGCATTATATATATAACTAATATGTATATATATATCAATGAATCAATAACAAAATCAATTGCATTATATATATATATATATATAATAAATATGATATATAATATTCATGACAATAAAGATAAAAAAAAAATGCAATAAAAAACATAAAATATAGAAAACTTATTGGTTGAAGAGGAGTTCTCAAAAGATTTTATGAAATAAAAAATTAATGAAAATGGAGGCTATATGTTTATATTTATAAAAAAAAAGTGTAATAGGGTTATAAAGGTATAAAGATATTAACAAAATAAAATAGGGGTATAGTAGATATTTTAATCTTTTTAAAAAAGCTCAAAAATGTCTACTTGGAGAAGCTAAAAAATTTGAGCTTCTCCAAATAGACATTTTTCAGTTTTTTTAATTCTTCAAGAGCTCTACTGAGATATCAACCAAACAACACAAAAATAGTCAAGTAGAGTTTTTGACATTAAAAAAGTATTTTTGATCAGTAGATAAGTTGTACCAAACGTACACTAAATCCAGCAAGTGAAAGAATTGAAATTAAGACAAGATTAGCAAGACAATCAACTACTCCACACCAAGTTATAAAATTGAGACCAAGACCAAGGTTAGCGGAGCAAATCCCGGCAAGTAAAAGAATTGACACCAAGACCAAGATTGGCAAGACAATCACCAAGTAAAAGAATCTAGACCAAGACAAAAATTCGTAGCAAATCCCACCTAGAAAAAGAATTGAGATGGGACCAAGATTAGCTAGACAATCGCCAAGTAATAGAATTTAGACTAAGACCAAGATCTATAGGAAAATCCCACCAAGGAACTGAGACAAGGCCAAGATTAGCAAGACAATCAACTATACCACACCAAATAAAAGAATTGAGACCAGGACCAATGTTAGCAGGACAATCACCAAGAAAAATTAAAAGAATGAAGACCAGAAGCAAAAGCCCACCAAGTAAAAGAATTCAGACCTAGACCGAGATTAGCATGACAATCAACTATACTTTTCCCCTTCTCTGTATATGTGAGAAAACCTGAGAGTTGTGAATTTCTTAGAATCCAAACAATTTAAACACCTATTGTGCAGAAGCCGTGGACACAATTCTTTCGATTTTGAAGACAATAAAGGATTGCTAGAGTCACTTTCAACTCAACAAATTTGCCATCGTCTAAAATAAATAATCTCAACAGCATGAATAGCAGTAGACAACTGTACTGCAGCCAATATCGAATATCCATCCCAAAACAATCTATAAATTCACCTCCAGAAAAACTGAAAATAGCTCCATAAGTGGCAAGGCTTGGATTGCCTTTTGAATGACCGTTAGAATTAACTTTAATCCAATGTAAAGGAGAAGCATGCCAAACCACATACACATGCACGCATGATCTTGAAGAAATTAAATTAATCTCAATAAATTTATATGGCAATTGTTTTTGAATGATAAGTACTTAGAAAAGGCACTTAAATTTAATTTTCATACACGAGAAGTATGTTTTCTTCTCTTCTCCCTCTCTTTTTTTCAATATATATATATATATTCCTCTATTCCCTCATATTTTACAGTCTTTTATTAAGAAGATTGGAAAAGAATAATTTCAATACATTTTTTAAAAAAAAAATTAAGGCAATATAGCGCAACTCTTTTTCAAATATATTCCCTTTTTTTAAGGCCATATGAAAAATTGAAATTATATGTTAATATTTTTATTAATGATATATTACTCTATTCACTCATATTTTAAAGTTTTTTGTTAAGAAGATTGAAAAAGAATAATTTCAATATTTTTTTTTTAAAAAAAATTAAGGTAATATAGTGCAACTCTTTTCAAATATATTCCTTTTTCTTAAGGCCATAAAAAAAAATTAAAATTATTTCCTATGTTAATATTTTTATTAATCTACATACATGAATATGGTGATATGTGTGATCAATGGTTAGGATTTTTTTTATTATTATTTATTTATTTTTAAATGTAGTATATTGTCATTAAATATTTTTGTTCAACCAAAAAATCTGTATAGGTGAGGATCTCAATCTAATAAAAAAGACCCCAACATTTGTTGAGATTGGTTGAAATTCAACAACGTCCTTACAAATCCTCATATCAAGGAACCCTCACGTCAGACATACATACACACTAATTCAAATGAAATAATGCTCAATTTTCATTAATTCATTCATTTCGCCGTCAAAATTGACTGAGATGTTACAAAAGTATAATGAAAAATAAAATAAAATTAATGAAAGAAAACAAAGAACAAATGGAATGCCCTGGACTCATAGTCTATAAGAAGTACATGTTTTTTCTTTTTTTTCTTTTTTTTTTTTTTTTTGCCTCTCTCATCCGAAGCAAATATATTGCACATGGTAAACAACATTAATTACCTTGTGGTTAGCAAAATAGTACCCCATCTTAGGGTTATTTAGCCCAAACCCAAACACAATTAATATTCTACCTTTCTTTGTGTAATGGATATTTTTGTAGTAGTATATATAAAAATACAAGTGAGCATTAAAACAAAAGTATAAGAACTATTATATCATCACTTTGGTTGAAGTCAAATTAATTTGTTAGTGTCCTCCGGCTCGATCAGTCTTGTATGGAGAGGGCGTGTGAATTGTCTTGAGAGGAACACAGATACAAAATCTCTTCGAGTGTTCCATTCATGCTATCCCTATACTTGTGATCATTCATCAAGCAGTCGTCAAAAATTTCTGGTTTCGACGGCTTCGTCTCCGATATGTTAATCTGGGGGAAGTCTTCTAGCTCTAATGGTGGGTAAGGGATTTGATATTGAAGGTTTGTGTAGTTCGCCATCTGTATATCCTGCATTCACAAAGACAATTCTAATTAGTTAGTTAATTGTATAGAGTTGAAAAAAAAGAAGAAGAAGAAGAAGAGACAACTTGCATTGCATGCATGAAAATTCAAAGGTTGAGCTATAAATTATAATCAACCACAAATTGAAATTCCATGAGTATGAGTACATTGATTTATTGTTTTCATATCTATGAGTTTTACTTTTTCTTCAAGAAAAATAAAGCAAATATTAAACAAAATGAACCATCACTGTTTTGTCACGTTTTTTGATGAATGGAACAGTAAACATTAATTAGATAGAGAATTAAGTACTTTAAAACATTACTGATTATGACAAAGAATATGCCATATTTTTTCTTAGGAAACCGAAAAGGAAAAGCAGATTTTGAATGGAAAATTACGGCTTATATATTGCTGTTAAGATGGAAAATTAAAGACATAAAAATCATTGGAGATGGTGGCTTTCAAGATGTCAAAGTATTGACCATCGATCGAGAAAAATATATGTAAGAAAGAAAGATATATAAGTTTTGAGTAGTCAGTCAAAAGAAGTCATAGAAGATAGTGAAGAAAGACATATCGTTTGAGTCAGTCTATGAGATTTCTTTTTAGAAGGAAGCCATATACATATGTATAGCTTTAACAAAAGATAGAGGGAGTTTCATTGCTTCGCAAACTTTTTTTCACTTTAAGATCAAAAGGAGAATTCAAAGGGGTTGTTTTGTGGGGCCAGTTCCAACGCATTGGCCGCATCGATTGTACTTTCATTTTTGCGTGTGAATCCAACATGGTGTTGAGAGGAAGACTCAAATGTTCCTAGTATCATTAGATGTGATCTTCAAGCTTTATTTAATTTGGACATCTATATATCTGAAGTAGAATGTATGTCACTGGAAATGTAGTCTTGGCAAAGGAGATAATCATGTCACCAACAATAGAAGATGATTAAAGGAAGGGAAAATGATTATTATAATATTCATTGTACGGCCCACATAATTAACAAATGATGACCTGGCCCAGACACACCACCAATCATTTCCTAATCTTAGCTTAGGTCATGCACGTTCAAATTTTATAGATCCACATAGAATATAGAGAAAAATAAAGCATCTAACAGATGGGATGTATATGTACATGTATCGTCCACTTATTATGATCACGACCTGTATACCGAAATGTATAGAAAAACATACTATTTGGTAATTCGATAAGATGGATATGTATGTATATATGTTTAATGTAAGGACGATGTTTCGAAGATAAACAATCCAATGGGAAGTTAATAATGTTATAATGAGTAGTTATATTATATCATGTACCTGAATTAGATTGGAAGAAAAATCGACTCCAAGTGAATACATGTGAGCGGCACTGTTGGCCTCGTCTGATGAGACAAATGGGGCTTGAAAATCATCAGCATTAGCAGTTTCAGTGGGTGTTCCTTGAGTGAAATCAGAAGAAGAAGTATTAAAATTCTCATCCTCGGCTTCTCTCCCACGAGAACTTTCGATCCCACTCGTGTCATCTCCGAACATTTGCTCATCCGAGAACCCTCCAATTGTTTCTTTCTCTACATTAGTCCCATTGGTTTCTTTTTCTTTGCATTTGGGGATTTGTATTGATTTCTTGAATACGCGACACAATGCATAAGAATCCTGTTCAAATTGATCATCACTTTGATTAGTATAATATCAAAAGATCGAAATGACTTATTTGGAAAAAGAGTAAATGATACAAGATCTAAAGGCAATGTAAGAAAAGATGGAAAAATTGAAAAGAAAAGAAAAGAAACAGAATCAGGAACAGAAGAAAAAAAATGATCACGAGTATATTAAAGTATAGAACAAAGAGTCTTTAATATCAATATCATCACGGTGATAATGCATTTTTTTTTCTTTTACTAAAGAGAAAGAATATTATTAGACAAAGAAAAAGAAAGGCTATATACGCAAAATCATTATGATGATCTTCTATACACATGCATGCTTGCAGAATGATTCTATCAGAAAAGATTAGATTTGCTATATATTTATGTGATGCACCTTTGATCTCTTTTAGTCGGCTTAACAGTGAAATCAAAATCTAATGTCCGCAGCTTAATTCACTATTCACCGTTACTATTTATTCAAATAAAATGTTTATGTTCCTTAATTATCAAATTAATAAAATTACACACTGATAGTTAATCATATATATATATATATATGATTATGGTTTCCATCCATGATTAAATTTGAAGTTAGGGTTTCCATCATTGAACTTATTTCCCATAGAAAATAATACATTTCTTTCAACCCTAACACATCTTCTTTTGGAAAACAAAACAAAGAGAGGGAGTGAAATCTAATCAATAGAATTTTGCATGAACATTTCTACACAAAACTCATACAATTTTTTTTTTTTTCCTCTTTTCTATAACCTAGGTTTTCTTTTGAGTCGAGATGGGGATTTAAATTTGTGAGCTATTAAAAGTTGTAGTCATCAACCGGACTCTCCCCACTACCATAGTAACCTAGCTATAACCTGCGTCCTAGAACTGGCTAATGTGGTGAGAGAGAGAAATGGAGCAAACTATGAAAAATATGAAGACGAAGAAGAACAGTTAATGAATTACCATACCTTTAAAGTTGAAGAGGAAGCAGTGACGCAGGGGGAGTCAGTCAAGCGATACTCATGCATAACCCAGTTAGTTCTAATGCCATGGGGAGCCCTACCTCTATAGTACACCAATGTCTTCTTCATCCCCACCGACCGCTTATGAGAGTGCACTGGCCTGTCTTTTCCGGTGGCCTTCCAGTAACCGGCTCGTGTCGCCCGGTTCGTCCTTGACCCGTTCGGATATTTCTTATCTCTTGGACTGAAGAAATACCACTCCATGTCTTTGCTAGGTAAATATGACTTATCTGTGTACGTAACATCATCATAATCATATATATAATGAAAAAAAAGGTTTAGGAAAAAAAAAATCTGGAAGAGCAAGGAAGATATACATGTATGTACAGGGAAATAATGAAATATATAACATATAAGATGATATATGTAATATATACCTGGTAAATCCCATGGTTCATATTTGTAAAGATCAACTTCAGGGATGATTTCAAGCTCAATACTTCTACCTGTGATTTTTCTATCAAGATAGTAAGCAACAAGTTCTTCATCTGTCGGATGGAACCTGAATCCAGGAGGGAGGCTCATGGGTGCCATTGTGTTTTTGTGTGTGAGAGAGGTGAAAAAGAGAGAGAGAGAGAGAGAGAGCAAACTTGGAATTGGAACAAGAGATGGAACAGAAGCATGGACTCAACTGGCTTGTACGACAATGATCTATATAGGCCACTGTTGGGACCAAATCCAAGACATTTGCCCCTTGATATATGAGTCTATTACAACGGTTGCCATTCTCTGGGCAGTTTCTAAGACTCATCTTGTCTTTTCCTATATAATCTGTACCCTATTATCTAAATTAATAACAACTTTATCTGTAAGAATTGTATATTAAGATATAAAGGTAGAGATGGTAATTATGTTGCTGATTCGAGGATTAAAAGAGATATTAAAGAATAGAATAATAATATAATTAATATGAATATAAATATAATCGCTTTGGCTTTTGAAGATTCTATGTCTAACGATTTGTGTGAAAACCCATAGGGAGGATAAGAAGCTTCTCTGCTTTTGCCTGCTCACAAACTAACAAAAATCAGAGGCCCTCTCTAAAAGTTGCATGGGCCACCAAACCGCCCATACCCTACAACACGCAACACTAGGCTAACCCTATAATATTTTTATTCACAGTTAATTAGAATACTATTATCCATAAGGAATTAAGGATGATTGTATATATTCATATCATATGACTGATTGCGTACAACAATACATTTATATAAATTATTTGTATCGTGTTGTTTATTGTAGTTCCACCCTCGGTACTCTTGGCATATTATGGATAGAGAATAGTTACGAAGCTACGAACTGTATACGTCCTTAGAATCAAATTAAAGAATATTGTTGAAGAATCGTAATTATGTGTATATGCATTAGATCATATACCCCATTTGTCTAGATGAAGCTATCGTTTGTACAATTGTAATCACTATTCTGAGGGTTGAGAGACGGACTAAAATTAGGTTATAATAAGAGTTTGAATGTCTCGAGTATACTAAGAAACTATGTGATATGAATTCCGTAGTAATTTTAATCCCTTAATTTTGATCCAGGAGGGATATAACTCTTTACAAGTTTTAAGTATTATATATGTAAAGGTTTTATATATTAGGGCAACAACTTGAGTTTCCAAGAATATCGTTTCTTATTTTAATAAGTAGTGAGGTATCTACCCATTCACTAAGATATTAAGAGTTCGATTACGACCGAATACATTTTAATGCTTGTATAAATGATTTCTTCTTATTGGTGTGAAAGTAGTCATGTCCCTTTTATGAAAAAGCTACGCATTAAATATTTGATCTCGATAGATCTTAATAATTTTTTAATTTTATTTGACGTTGGCTTAAAAAGGAAAAAAAACCAAAAAATAAAAAACAACTTGAGTTTCCAAAATTAAGTACTATATAAGCATATCATGACTGACTAGGCTCCAACATTAAATGGGCAGAAAAACAAGAAGAAAAAAAATTACCCAGAGTTTCCAAAATTATATGCATGTCATGACTGGGCTCCAATAGTAAACGGGCAGCTGTGAATTTATAACGAACAATGAAACAGCAGGCAAATAATTATTATAAGCCTATATCACATTGATAGGACGTATAAGTTGACGTCCTACTTGTATCATTAATAAACAGTAATATTTTTTTCTTCAGTGGCAAGGCATTATGCAAATAGTATACATACATTGCCAGGCTTTTAGTGAGCACCAATTAATTTCATTGTTTGGAATATCTAAGATATAAAACTAATTATGTATTTGATCACGAATAGGGCAACATACATATATAGTATATCTACGTAGCTACTAGCAAGTGAAAAAGAAGGATGGATCTGATTAGTATTCAGGCAATTTGGCCTGCAACAGGCCACATGCATGCACACATTCGAGGAACTTGTGTGCTAGAAGATTTTATCAACAAAGGAAATGTAAAGATACAGGAAACAACAGGAAACATATATCAAATAATCAACATTGAGACAATATCCAGACATCTCTATTATTTATTGTCAGAAGGAACACCATATATACATCTTAATCTTTTGTATAATAAATAAAGTATTGGATCGCACTTATATTTAAATCATACAGTCCATTCTTTACTTTTCCGTGACGGTGACATATGCCTTTATCGAATGTGTTCATATTTATACATATATACTTCTTTCCTACTCAGAAAATCTTAATTTTAATAAAATTTAACTTTTTATTATTATGTGCTAAGTACATATATATATATTTTTTCAACATTATATTTGTTGAAACCTAGTTAAAATAGGACTTTAACATATGGTTCAAAATTTCACCTCCCAGAAAATAAGAGAAATCTACCCAAACAATTATGAAAAATTACCACAAAATATGGAAAGTTTGTGCATTTGAACCCATAATCTTGATATGAAAGGTAGCGGTTGGGGTGCAGAAGGCTACCATTGCGCCACCACACTAGGAACACATGTTAAGTGCATTTGATTATCAATATATAATATTTAGTTTGTATACATCATTATTACTTGACATCAAATTAACTCATTAATCGCTAACTTAGTTGGATATTTTATATTCCTATTTCGTGCTAATCAATATTTAATTCAAAAGTGTAATATATTTAAAAAAAATCTTTATATATATTTTTAAGTAAAGTCTAGTTAAAAGAAAATTTCAATAAAAGAATATGAAATATCGAAAATAAATTAGTAATTAAAAAACCTTTAAATTATGGGGATGTAAACTTTCGAACGGTCAATTTTAAATTGTAATCTTGAATATTTAAATTAAATTTATTTAAGTTGAAAGAGTAGTTGTATACGTCCTTGGTAAATATGAAATATGATTGTCATCTATGATGGGGAATTGATTGGTTTTGACGATGAAGGGTGTGGATTCAAACTGACACGTGTAGTAAGGATGAGTAAGAATGGGGGCCCATGAGATGGGGCCCAATCAGATGATTTTTCATCCAAAGATGGAAAGAACCCTTTTATCATTCAACAGATGATGGCTTGAAGAGGGACCCATCATCATCATCTAAATTACATCTACTTGGCACACCGTCCCTGTCTGCTTTTCTTTTTTTTTTTTTTTTTTTTTTTTTTTTAATACATGATATTTTAACTTTAAATTAATTTTGCTGCCAATTCATCCAATTCCCAAACCACTTTATCTTTACTGTTGTGTTTTTGTTCAATGTCGTGCCACCTTTAATTCCTTTCCTTAAACTATCATTTTCATATCGGCAAAGACATGCTAACAGCTTTAATCATTACAAACGCAAAATCTTTGACTGGTCTCTCTCTCTCTATAGCTAGACACAGAACTTGCGTGCATCACATTTGTACTATACTTGGTCATGACCACATTACAATTTATGGGAATCAATGATGAGTAGTACTAGCATCTCTATTTCCTTATACATGTTTGCAAGTCCAAATGTGTTAAAAGAACCAAGTGACGTATTAAAATTCATCAATTCATGCATTTTTTTCATGTAAAAATTCAGATCAAAGAAATTATGTGTTCTCATCATTTTCAAAAAGAAAGTGGTTGCATGCAGAATGATTAGTTAAGTACCTAATTAGTAAGTAAAGTTAGATAAATATGAATAGTGTAGAAATAAAAACAGTATATTCAACAGTAAGTTGCATTCTTTTTTAAGTTGTCAATCTTTATATATTTATATCTTTAGATGGCTTTTATAGTTTTTACACCTCAAACATGACGTGAGTTGGGTTGTGAACTTGTGAGTGAGAGATAGTGGCCAATTACTTTGAGAGAGAGAGAGAGAGAGAGAGAGAGAAGAGAGAATTCTAGGTAAGTAGGGTCTTTAGCCGAAAGACCCTTTTATCGTCTTTAGTACCAACCATCCTGGACGATATAGATCACATATAACCAGAAGAACAATAGCTTCAATCTTATGTGAACTATGAGAGAGAGAGAGAGAGAAGCTTTTGATTTTATAGAAAGAGATTCCAAGCTCTTCTTTTTGGCTAATACGCTCCCATATTGAAAAAAGCAAACTATGCTCTCCCAATATTCAACTAGAGTACTACCCACATAACGTCATTGAGACTACTCTAGTACTCTCTTATTTAGTCACCTTATGAATTTCCAGCTCTATATCTCACATGAGGTTCCTCAATTTTCTATTATTAAATATTCTATACATCAAAGAGATGAGAGAGAGAGATGTTGAATGGAGTTCATTCTAATAAAGCCATGTAACCTTTCACACGATCTTAGGGTGGAGATGATGATGATGATCGATGATAGTAAAGCAAAGCGAAGGCCAAAGGAACAAAAGCACAATGGAGAGGTATCCATGGTAGACACTAGTGAGTACTAGACTGAGTACTAGACTCTAGAGAGTGACAGATGGGTAATATTAGGAGCATCAGATTCCACAAATGTCGGCTCTAATCCAATTACCATTTTAGTTTGTGCACACAAAAGACAAATGTTCTGATTCTTGTCTTACTCATAATTTCTTGTATGAGTTGTTACTTTCATGCATGGGCGCAGATTCTGGCAACCTGTACTGGCTTCCAAGAGCAGTGCAATACATAAATCATTATAAGTAGATAACGATAATGATGTGTTCTCAACTTCTCATGCATTCAAGCAGACAGTTGATCTATATGTGTCCCTATGTGTGTGTGTGTGTGTATATATATTGATGTCTCAATGAATGGCAATTTGGGAAGTTGCAAATTGGAACTCATGATTTTGAAGGATTTGAGTGGAATCTAGTCAATGGTCCTCTGCCAATTATTACAAGTCAAAAATTATTCCAACGCCCAAAAGTTATAGTTTCCAACAAAGCATCTCATGATGGTGATAGCCAAATGTACATATGCATTATTATTATTTATTAGATATTACAAATATTGGGTGTCATATGGGTCTATGCCTTATTATTATACTTAATTTGTCTACACGTTTCATGTGTTAATTAATTATATCAATTTTATATAATTTAATAAATTTAACAGCCTTCTAAAAAAAAAAAAAAAAAAAAAAAAAAAAAGAAAGAAAAAAGAAAAAAAAACCCTCCTATATAGAAGAAACATGCATTACTTTTACAATAATTTAGGTCACCTCATGTGCATGATATCAATATGGATATTACCTTATATACCAAACAAATAGAACGTCTTGATGTCACGAGTTGAAAAAGAAAATTTATAACAATATTCATATTTTTTTGGAATAAGAATTATATTGATTAATAATGATGTAAATGATCATTAGATTCTGAAAAACACAAAAAAGAGAGATTCCAAATTATTAATTTAATTAAAACTTGTCTGAGACGTCCAATAACAAATCCCATTTTTTATGGTAAGGAAAGAAATAAGTAAGCATATTAATTTGATTAACATTACACTACCCATAATTTTACTTAAAATTATTGTCTAAATGATGTAACAAATTTATTTGTAATTATCACATCATCAATATATTATCTTATAATTAAGATGATTATTATAAATTATCTTGTCACATCATTTAAAAAAATTGAATATATATTTTTTGAAGTGTAGCATTATTCCATTAACTTATAAGAGTACTAATGCTATACTATTTAAAATTTTACCTAAATTTATTATCCAAACGATTAGTAAAATGAAATTTGGAAAAAAAAATTAAAAGTATAGCGTTGTTCAATTTATAAATATTATAATTTAAAAAAAAAGAATTTTATATTCTTTCTCATATGCTAACATGAAAGGCAACAAGCAATGAGGATTACTGAACTGAAGAAAGAATTTAGAAGACGAGAGAAGAGGAAATGAAATGAAACACATAAACAAAATGCTTGGGCTGGCCAATCACAAAATGTTTTTGAGTTAAATGAAATAGGGCAAAAAAGTTATTGACTCACTTAAGAAGAGAAGAAACAAAATTACAAAAATGAATGAAGTGATGAACCCAAAATGAATCATACCATTAATTATACATATACAAAACACAAACGTATGAAAAGAGCAACCGAAAGTTGTTTTCTCATTGTTTAATTATAAGAGTTGATATTCAAACAATTATTTAGTACTTAATGACTTTATAAAGTTATCAGACTATTAGAAGCCCAAACAGTCCAAAAATTGGGCCTACGGATTCCTATGAGGCCCAATACAAATTGACCTAACGGAAAAGGCGAGAAACCAACTCTCTGTGGCACTTGACTGTGGTGTCTTGAGAGAGAGAGAGAGAGAGACAGAGATAGAGATGTCGATTCTGTGGGAGAAAAGCGAGACGTGGAGGTGGATAGTGAGGAAGACGAGGGACTCGAAACCCTTCTTCTTGGCTTTCGCGACGGTGTGCGGCGTCGTGCCAGGAGTGATCGGGTACTGCGTGATGCAGGCCACCAATACCCGCAACCCCCAGCTGGAGGCCCACCTCCGCCAGAATGCCCGACCCGAATCCCTCGTACCCTTCTCTCTTTTTTTATTTGCTTTCTCTTTTAGTTTTTGTTTTCTCTTTTATTTTATATTATTATTGTATATGTTTATTTATTATTTTTTTAAAGATTTGTATTACTCTTTGAATTGGTAGATTGTTGCAATTGTAGTTGGAAAGATGCAAACTTTGAATTTCAATAAAGCTAAAGATGCAATTTTGATTTTTTTTTTACACTAATTTTAGTTGAATGATTGGACTGCCATGTTTGAAGATTAAAAAAAAAAAAGAAAAAAAAAGATGCAATTATTATTATTATTATTTTTTAACACTAAATTAATTTAGTTGAATAAATAGATTGCCATGTTTGAAGCTAAAAGAAGATGCAATTTTGTTGGTATGTTGGACTTGGTCATGTTTTATATGAAGTGGGTGTGGAATAGATAGTCTGAGAATGTTGAGTATAATGATCCGCTTGTTTGGTGTAGCGTGGTTGTTTCAATTGGAAATGTTTTGAGTTTGGTTTTCTGGTAATGGATTGGATTCTCAGGTTGATACTGTTTTCTCTTGTGTTCACTAGTGGTTTTGCAAGACAGATAATGAACAAACTTCTTCGGTTAAGAAGATTGTTATTGCACTATTTTTTATCCCTTTGAATTCTTGGTTACGTTGATTTTTTATTTTGAAACATAATAGTTACGATACGAAACCAGCTTCGTTGGATGTGATAATGTCTAGATTTGTACTTTGACAAAGTTAAGCTGTGGGTTGTCTGTTTAACCTGCATCCATTTTCTGCTCCTTGTTTTAGTATTTTAAGATTGAGCAGCTATTTAATACTTGTTACTGGAGCATTTAGAAGAATTTGGATTCTTCATGTTGTGCTTGCAAAGCAAAGCAGTATTGCAATATGAAGTGCCTACACATGTATAGGATTGGAAACAATGATATAGTAGTTGCTAGATTAGATATGATCGATAGGATATACTAATATATGGTGATTAGTGATTTACTACGCTACTGAACTGCACTTGTTTAGCTTTTTTTTATCCTACTTCATCTTGTTCTAAGTTAATTTCTTAAATGGACTTCAGTTTTGGATTTTTTGTTACATGGTTTTCTTTTCTCCAAATTAAACATTATATCTTGATGATAGTTCTGTTGTCTGAACCTGTGAATCAGATGATGGGGAAAGTAAATCAAGAGAGACTGGCAGAGTATCTTGGGGAACTGAAGCGGAAAGAGGATACAAATGACCGCTATGTGGCTGCTCTGAGAGGAGAGACACTGACAAGGAAACCTTATGTGAGAATTCAACCAATCCCGAAACAAAACACCACCGAAGAAGCTGACAAAGGTACCAAGATTGACAATGCTCTAAAGAAGTAGATTACTACTCCAGCGAACGTACTTAATAATTCATTGGCCTATGTACCATAACAGTAAAGAACATGAAGGTTTGATTCATGGTTGTTATGCTGCATCTTTGAGTCGGAATTTTTGTGGTTTAGCCATGTTGGCTATATTTATTTTTGGAAGATTTCAGGGTCAAGTCTTTTCTGCATAGTAATCTGTAATCACTGTTAAAAATTCTTGCTTATATATTCGAAATGCTATGCAATGGTGATGCGTTTAGCTTGTTTGCAGTTTGTTGATGTTGTTGGCATGTGACCACTGGTAAATCCAAACATTTATTTTAAGGGAGACATCTTATAATAAAGTAAAATAAAATCAAAATTAAAAATTAAAACAAGTATATTTCATATAATTTTTTTATTTATGAAATTTATCATGTAAAATAGTTTATGTAAAAAAAAAAAAAGACCCTGTATTTTTTATCATCTCTTTTTATAGTTCGAACACATACATGGTGCATTTAAGGAAAAAAAAAAAAAAGAAAGAGAGAAAAGTATGTATTATGGTGGTATTTGTTGGGGAAAAAAAATTATGTGTTAAGGTGGGAAAAAGCTATAGTGGTAGTATTTTGAAAAAAAAAGTATTTGTTGGGGAAAAAAATTATGTGTTAAGGTGGGAAAAAGCTATAGTGGTAGTATTTTGAAAAAAAAAAAAAAAAAAGTCATGGTGGGGATCGAACCCCGTGATAAAGATAAAAGATGGGTAAAACCTAATGCCGGAAGCACATTTTTTTTGTGTGTTATAGTTTACTTCAAATTTATATATATCATAAAGTCCTTTTTTTTTTTTGAAAAAAAATAAGAAAAATTTGGGTGTCATGCTGGGTGATCAAGCCACGGTGATAAGGAAAAAAAAAAGACAAATCTTATGTTTACCTCAAAAAATATATATAATAATTTATTTATATATTTAAATATTTAACAACTAATATTATGAACTTACTCAATTTTAAAAAAATTTCAGATGAACAAGTGCCTCATCTGGGCCCGCCCCAGCATGTGACCGCCCGCTGTAGTAGCTTGCAAGTGAACTTTTGTAGGAAGGAAACGTTTATTATATAAGCTTGGAAGTTGAGTTTGCTTTAAACATCTTCAAGTTAAATTGTCACTTGCCAGTGTCATAGGTTATTGTAGAGCCATCAGAAAATCATCTTCTATCCGATGCATGGATTTATGGTTGATATGGACGATAAAATTTTATTTTATTTTGATGATACAAATAATAATTGTACAGCTTTGTGTATGAACATAGGTGTATTTCATAACTTGTTAAGAAACCATAACATTCAAGAGGCAGATGTCCATTATGCATTAAAAAATAAAGGCAGATGGGCAACTACTGAAGTACAAACATCAGCGATGAAAACATTATACAAGTACAAACAAGGCTTACGGAATATACAAGTGCAAACATCAGTGATGAAAACATAGAAACAGCACACAAATTCAGCGAATACAACCCTAATCCCCTCAACGAATACAAACCTAATCCCCGCATATGCATAGCTTATGTAGCCGGAGCAAGTATCAAGTAAACAGCCTGAGACGGCTAGTGATCACCCGCCGACATATCGGACAGTTGGATACTTTTGAACTGCATTCTCTACAAGTCTGTAATAACATAAATGCTACTTCAAAATTACAAGTTCTATACGATATAAATCAAAATTAAAACAATTTGTCAAAGTGCAACTCACCATGTGCCCACAATCGAAGGCCATATCCTTTGAACTAGTCAAGCAAATTGGGCAAGCCTATATAACAAGTTGAAGACAGACACAACTCAGAGTCATGAAAACTAAGCAACCCAAACTGATATAGATCATAATCAAAGTTGGAAGTGCGGCTTTGCCATACATATATTGGCAGAATGCAAGTTTATTATCATACCTGTGTTCGGTCATCTAATGAGGGAGATGAAAGATTGCTTGGGTCATGCTGCATTATATGAGGAGTGTAAGGAACTGGAGGAGGGCACGAGGGAGATGAAAGATTGCTTGGTTCACGCTGCATTATCCGACGAGTGTAAGGAACTGGAGGAGGGCGTGGAACTATTTTTCTAGCTTTCCCAGTCACACGTCTGTTTTCCAGTGCAATCATACACGATAAATGAATGATTTAGTTACAAATTAGACTTCTATAAAACAGATCTCATGTTATATAGATTGTTGCTAGTAGAAAATGTTCTAAGGATAGACCAAATATTCAAAAACCATCCAATTTCATCCAGGGCGATATCTTTGATAACTGGGATATTTATATATAAGAACATTCTTAGATCAAGTCTTCAGCAACTACCCACAAAACGCAATGTAAAAACAAATAAAATGTTTGGTAAGTCCTACCCGAGTAGACCAAGTTCAGAGGCTGCTTTATACTGAATTGGAATCTCCATGAGAGCAGCAAGAGCAAAAGCTGTTTCTTTTTCCGCTGGAGATTTATTTTTTGACATGATGGAAGTAAAATTAACAAACTGCAAAGAAAGGAAAACAGATTTAGAAACCTAATGCACAAAAAGAAACATTCAAACCATCTTTGCACTGCAAAGGCGATACCTGAAAGTTGTCGAATTCACGTGCAGGAATCTTGTCGTCAAATCTCTGCATGTCTTCCCAAGGTCCATCCCCAACTCCAACAAGAATGATTGATAGTGGATGAGAACTAGCACAAGAAATTAAATCAATAAGTATTTACAATGACAGTAATGATAGTTATTTTAACATCTAGCGATTCCAGTGTATATGATGTCTCCATCAGGTTCTAGTTATAATAGGCTTGTTGTCATTTTAGGTATAGTAAATCTAAAGTGCATCTCCTCCATATTTTCAATATGATTCCAAATAGACAGAAAATGTACCTTGCGTTGACTATAGACTTTATTGTTTTCTCTTCTTGAGGACTTAAATCTCCATTACTTGTATTGACACTCCTTGTAACCTATATTTATACGGAAAAAATTAAATAAATGATGATTATGTTCCTTCTGTGCATGAGAAAAAGAAAGAGTGAAAAAGTGGGGTAGAGATTCAACCTGTCCATCTGCAATGATAACTAATACATGGTACTGGCCACCCCTTTTCTCCACAATGTCAATTGCAGCGTCAATCACCGGTGCATAAGAAGTTGGCCCTTTCAACAATAAGGAAAATATTATGTGATTGCCAAATAATATGAAAAAGAATGTTATTGCCAGCAATACCATCCACCAATAAGTAATTAGTTATTTACTAACCGTCAATAATTGAAATGACCACTAGGAGATTGTAAATAGATGAATGGAACTAAAATATCAACATCAAGATGGTACAGAAACAATAAACCATTTTGCTTTAAATAAAAATAAACCATTTACTAACCTGCAAGTCTCAAGTTTGGAACTACATTTCTGTAGCAAGTCAAAACTTCTTCAAAACCATGGCAAGGAGACTGATCATTATGAAAACTAAACACATGGCTATCATGTGTGGTAGCTGAAATGAAAAAACAAAAAAATTCAATCTAGTGATTATGCTAGAGCATACAATAAAACAATCAAGATGTTACATTTTGAGAATCACCACCTACCATCACCAAATCCAAAACAAGGAATCAAGTTGTCATCATCAAAGGGAGCCAGAGTTTTTCCAATGATGGAGATAGCTTTCTCATATGGATTTGGGACGTCGCCAATAGCATGAAGACTCCGATTATTGAATGATACTTTGCCTTCAATAACAAAATTAATGCATTAACATCAAACAGATAGCAACCATAGGCAAAACAGTTCAGAAATATATAAACATAAAGCACATATAAATTTAACCAATATGTATCTAATGCAAAACCAAGACTCAAGCTTCGTCTATGCTGAACTAATGGGCCAAAATATGGCATTGGCTACATAGCCATGGATCTGCAACACCTTTAAAAGGTGTTATGACTTTCAACATGTTGTGCTTACCTGGGAAGCATCTATGACAAGTTCAAGTAATGCATAATACCATTTTTTAAAGGAGTTCAGTTTCACCCTAGATTCTAAGATAGAATTTTGAG
This sequence comes from Litchi chinensis, assembly GCA_019925255.1. Classification (NCBI taxonomy): domain Eukaryota; kingdom Viridiplantae; phylum Streptophyta; class Magnoliopsida; order Sapindales; family Sapindaceae; genus Litchi; species Litchi chinensis. The sequence continues at coordinate 30,586,628 of CM034467.1, forward strand.
CTCTGTTGAATTTATACCAGTCCATTCATTGCTTTTCGTAAAATCGATTCCAAGAATGAGATCAGATGATTCTAAACCGGCTTCTCTCAAGGCTGCCGTTACCTGACAAAGGGCATAGCACTTTTCAAGGATCATAATAGGCTACTTGCACATATGCAAGTAAACCATACATTCATGTTATATCATTAAGCAATATCCACATTGCAATCTAAATTTGCCTCTAAAGTTACATTTCAAAAAAAATTAATTTTATTCAGTGCACTTTTTCTTGATACATATTTGGGTAAAGGATTCATAATTGTACTTTACATATAGTATTGACTCATTTTGTTAAATCTCAAAGGAAATCAATATATATATTGCAGAAGAAAGAGCATTTCCTTCTAAAGATGTAAGAAATTATCTTTCCAAAACGCACGTGCATACATTAGACATATAATCTACCTAAAACAAGATACTAAAAAGGTGGAAGGTTAGTAAAGCATGAGCAATTCTTCAGTAAGAGAAAATCTCCCATAGGACGGACTATCTCAGTTGATGTGGTGAGATATACCAACGAAATAATGTCATATATTTCTCTTTTACTTTTCTGATTGGTTTTTTCATTTTCTTTTACCTTCGTTATTGGTCATTCTCATCACATTAGCAATGAGACAATCCTATTCTAAGAAAGATTTTTTTTCTTCAATAGAAGTGGCATATGATATCATCCATATATTTATTCAAACTATCCTACATACTCATTGTGAATTCAAATTCAAAATCGTCTAATGATAATTGGTAATTGTTCAAAATGATATAATTTTATCAAACCACGCACAAATAACGTGGTAGGTCCATCTAATTCAACCTTTCCACGGGCAATGTGTAGGTTCATCTAAGGTGGTATACAATGTTATCCATATATATTTATTCAAAAGGATCCTACATAGTCATTGTGAATTCAAATTCAAAATCGCCTAATAATAATTGTTAATTGTTCAAAATGATATGATTACATCAAACCACGCACAAATAACGTGGTAGACGCACAAACAACGTGGTAGGTCTATCTTATTCAACCTTTCTACGGCAATTGATTGTGGAAATTAATTGGAATGGATCCCACGTGTTTCAGTTTTCACCAATATATTATATGGCCAATGGCCATCTTCTCCATTAACAACAGAGAAGTCAGTGTACAGCAATTGTGTGAACTCAAGGGGACCACCACAATAACACTTGATAAGCATGGAGCGACAATTATTGTTTTAGATACCCCAAAAGATCCTTTATTCTCCCAAAGCAAAAACCGTGTTGACCGGGACAAAAACGCGTCCACACAATAAAAACAACTTGGTAAAAAAAAAAACAACTACATTTGCTTTGCTAATATAGTAGGCCAAACTAGGATTGGATGCCATATTCAGCTTTAAACTACTGTCAACTAAAGCTCCAATTGCAATCAAAGGTTAATAAAGATGAAACTCAGCTTTCAGCAAAAACTAAAGTATCTAATTCTCTTGTCTTTGAGCTTCTAGAGGGTGTTGATTAGTTTGGTTATTGTTTTCAATTACACTCAAGCACTTAATTTTAGTCTCTGTCACCTAACAGCACCAAGTCACAGTCTACTTTTTCCCACCACTCAGTCTAAAAACAAAGAGATTAGATATGCATTTAGCTTTTTCCCCAACCACCCAAAAATTTAAAATAATAATAATAATAATAAGAACACAATACGCATTTCTTTTTTTTTTTTTTTTTGACAGCCAAAATCAACAATTTAACAAAGAAAAGCAATACATGAAATTTAGAGAAACAAGAACGGCAGACCTGATCAAGAGTTGTGTAATTATCAGGGATAAAAGAGTACTTGCTCTTTTTGTCTTTGAAAGAGGAGCTGACAGAAGATGATTGGCTAGACATGGATGGATATCTGTGATCAGGAGAGAAAGAAGAAGAAGAAGTAGAAGTTGCAGTAGTCTTGGTTATGTTGCTGCCACCAGCTATACTCCTTGTGATAGTTTTGCTCCCATGCCTTGGTTTTCTACTTGATGAAACCAAACCTCCCATAACATCTTCCTTCGAATAAGCAAAGAAGAAGAGGGGAGTATTTAAGGGCCTGCATATAAACTAGTCCTGAGATGCTTGAAACTCAAGGAGCGGCACAAAAGAGCAAAAGAGATTGCTTAATGAACATGTATGGAACAAGATACTAATATTTTATTCACCAGAGCAACAAAGCTAATCTATACTTATCTTGGGGAATATTAGTTAGGGAAAAGTTGGAACATAGTTATCTCCCAACACTCAAAGACCCTAGCTCAAAAACTCCACAAACCAGGACACTTCTGCATTTCCATTTTTTCCACGGCTGTGAATTTGTCAGTTGATATTAATAGACTGACTGGTTAGAGTTATGGAAGAACTACACGATTTGGACTTTACAGATTGTAAAGTATACGACACTATGAATAAGATGTAGGTCTGCATAATAAAGTAATAGAGTGCAGACAGATGGCGGCCATTTGTAATTTAAACTTGTGGTACACTGAAAGGGAAAAACCTTGGCTGCACATGGATGCTTATGCATCACGTGATAAGATTCGCACGCTCAAGATGAGTCGCGTATATTGAAAAATCAAAGTTTTATAATTTCTAGTCCATTAAATGTGTTAATCAAAAGTTGACTATTTGACATTTTTTGAGAAGAAAGTACTTATTTGACATTTTCTGTAAATAATATATATAATTTTACAAAATATAAGGCGCACATAAGTTGGATGTCTAAAATTCTCCAAGTTCACTGGTTTCTTATTGCATGGTTATATAAAGCAGCCATTTGGAATATTAGTGTGGGGCCAACCAGAAAGTAAAGAGGAACACAGTTAAAGCAAATTCCTTGGGCTAAAGATATGCAAGTGGTGGTGTATGTATGTTTCAGCATGTGCTCAAGAATTTCAATACAAGGCACCAAACCATAGATTTATTTTGTTCGATTACACAACCTGCAAACAAGGTTCTAACTTATTATTTAAAAAAAAAAAAAAACTACAAGCAAGGTTCTGAGTACTGATTACAATCACACCACACTCCAATCTTATATTAATACAAGGTAAAATACAAGGTAAAATAGCTCCCACACAGTACAAGCTGATCACGATAAAACCATGAAAGAGTTATATCTACTCAAATCGCTCCACCAACCTAAAATGGTGTTCTAGTGACGGAAAATGTTGAAGGTCTTCACTTTTCAGGTACCCAAAAGGTTGCCTTTCTTGATGTCGATAAGCTTGTCGTAAACACACCATGCAAAGCTAAGGAAATGGTCCTGATCCATTCCTCGGTTGTAGCAGCCCCAATAAGTATGATGATAAGTTACATAATACCAAGCTGAAGCCTTTGCATACACTTGCTTTTGGGTACTTGGAGTTACAGAATCTGACGACTCATCACAGTCTGTCAGGTTGAACCAGGCCCTTGCTTGCTTTCTCAAAGACCTTACAGCAAAACTGATTTCGTCCATGTCCCTTTTCTTGTCAAAAAATCTTGCCATTTTCATTATGCACCCGCTTAGTATCTCGGCTTCTGTTTTGATACCGTAGTAGTCCATCAACTTCCCCAGTTTGCTATCATACTGTGTTTTGTAGTGGAATGCTTTGTCAATGTATTTTTCAAAGCCTTCCACTTGCATGGCGGGATCATAAGACAGCATCGCCACTTCCTTCGTGAAGGATTTTATGGCTGCTGTAGCAGGTGCGACGTCCTTACTTCTCGGTAAAGCTTTCCAAGGACACGCCGTGATTTGTAGGTGAGTTGGTTTTGCTTTTCCATGAAGTCCGGATACTTCTTGGCACGTAAACACCCAGGTATTTCAGCTGCCACACCAGTTTTCGAGAAGTCTACAGCAATGGAGGCTAGCCTTGCAAGCTCCTTACATGCAACACTCATGGCCTTGTTTGGTTCTCTGTCTGCAAACACCACATGAGCGTTGCAAATTATTCCCAAGCTGTCATTCACTATATAGTCGGCAAAATACTCCTGTATGTCCTGAAACACACCATTAAATATGTCAATGCAAACAAAACTCACAGTTTACTGCATATTGAAACCGAAGACAAGAAAATCACCTCAATTGTAACATCATTCTCCGAAACCTTAGGTGGTGCCGGTGTGTAATCCATGGGTGGAAACTGGCGAGGAGGAATGAGATCAGGATCCCAACACACAAAGTAGACATCTCCATCTAAATCACTCCCAGAACATTCATCTGTATGAGGTCTAATTTGCAATGTAAGTTGTGTTAGTAACTCAAGTTCAAAGCACAAAATTCATATTAAGTTCAAGTTAACAAGTAAACATATATAGATACTCCAAATAAGACTTGCTTGTAAGTTTAATACAATGTTATATATGTTTTATGATATAGTATTTGAGTTCCTCTATGTAATTCTAAAAATTATTCAAGAATTTAACATCTAAGGTGAAGGCATGAAAAGAGATGTTTTACCTTTTTCCTTTTGCTGGGAAAACAATGCAGTCCACCATGTGGTGCAAAGCGGGCACGTCCACTGCCTTTAAAACACGCATGTCTCCTGGGTGCAGGCATGGGTTTTTAGCAACAACTACCTTGCCTTCTACAATGTTGTATTGACCTGATCCACTCCCACCGAACACAGGAGATGTGTTGTCCGAGTGATGACAATTAGAGCCAGAATATTGCACAAACCCTTGACCATACTCCAGCGTGCCTGTTTCATCCAGAGTTCCCATCATAGCTTGTCCATTTTGGACAAATATCCTTGTTCTGCTCCGCAACTCCTGCAGATGCGAGGCGCGGAATGTCTGAAGCATCATTGAAAGAAAGGGCTCTTCGTCTGGCTTGTAACCACACAAAAGCATTTCCTTCACAACTCTTGTATTCTCCTTAGACGACACCATCAATTCAAGAGCCTCTAGTGCCATTACAGGGTCTGTCAAAATCTCATCCAGTTGAGCTACTGCCTCTCTCTGCTTCCTTTGAAAAACACAATCTCTAACACCAAGCGTAGACATGAGGGTGATCAGCTGGCGATTGAGAAAACAGGGCTGATACTTGCTAACTGCCAAGACATCAAGACTTGTGCTGTTGGATTTGTACTTTGACATGCTGTTTCTCAATGAGAGCTTCACTGTTGAAGTTGGATCAACAGCCACAACACCTTTGTACCCTGCATATCTAATTTGAAATGCTGATGGAGTATAGTTTGTGCAACCCCATCTTCTAGCCGCGATTTGGGCTAACTCACTAGAGATTTTCCCAATTCCATCCGAGAATACATATTTTTTACCTCCCCTTTTGGTTTCCACATCAGGAATTATTTCAACTTCACTGCTCTCAACATGCAAAGCCTCCTTGGATGATCCAAAGGATTGACCAAGTCTGGCAGCAAATTTTGCTACATTTTTAATGTCACTAAAATCACCCATCCCCTCCCTAATATCAGCTGCAGTCAACCCAGGTCTCGAAGCAAACATCCACAAAGAATTCTCTTTTAACTGACTATTTGAAAATGCTAAAATTTCGAACTTCTTACCTCCAATCTCTATGCCATTTCTCAAAATTGATAATATCCTTCTGTAAATTCCGGTGCGTCTCTCTTTGTCAGTAGAAGATGATGTCCGAGGAGATAAAACTGTTGCAAATAATTTCTCACCATCCTCATCAACGAAAGAGACGCGAAGAAAGTTGTCAATATCGTTAGGATAGGTACGTAGAACGCGATTAGAGAGGATGGCCTCCGGACCATAGAAGTATATTTTAGATGGGGTTATCATGATCTTTCGCACATAAACTAATCCATCATCTAATGAAATTTGAGGAGAGGTCCCAGACCTGGAGTAGGTTTTGTATTGCAATTTTAGCCAACTCACAGGATCATAGCAGGGTACTCTAAGGTGGAACAGCTTCTCTAAAGCATGTTCAATGTATGCTATGTTGATTTTAGTTGGATCAACAAAGTGAAAGAACCTTTTGTCAAGTGATGGTCCAACAATACAACCATGTTGGACCAAAAGGTTGATTTTGAACAGGATTTTGAAACGTAAATGAATGTTTTCGGGTGGATTGATAATGGGGACAAGCTCAGAATTGCAAGAGAAAGAGGAACCTTTCTCCAATGTGAATTTCTCTTCACTTTCTTTGTAGTAGAAAAAGTCTCTGAGAATTTTAGGCACATGACCCCTCCCTGGAAGTTTCAAACATAAAGCGGAGGACTGACCAATGCTTGAGGATGGAGTGAAATCAACCTCCCGAATCCACTGCTGGTCATCCTTCTCATAAATGCGAGGAGCACCATACAACTGCAAACAGAGAAAACAATCAGAAAAATGTTTCTATAACTTTAGTGAAGATTCACAAAGTGAAGAAGATTGTTGATTACCTGAATCACAAGAAACTTGGAGGTTTGTCCATGTGGATGGTGAAGCTCAATCTCCCAAATGCTTTCATAGGAGACCTCAAGCTTATATTCCACACCAGTATAAGTTAGAAAGAAATTGAACTTCCTGAGGTCAGAACCAAATTTCACGGACACATTTTCCTGTGACCAAAGCACAGAGAATTTTTCCTTGGAAATTTGGCATCCAACATTCAATGTCACATTATCAATTCTGTGTTGAGAAATAATTGTGTTTGGTTCCACATCCAAGGTCTTGGTATGTGCCGCAGCTTCAATGGTTTCAAATTCAACCATGGAATATGCTCTTGAACTTTCAATTTTTTCAACTTCTACTTCACAAACAATCCCTTCACCTGTATGTTCCTCCACAAATTCCTTCACGGCTGCTAGTGACTGACAAATCCTTGTGTTTGGTTCTACATCCAAAGCTTGCAGATAAGAAGCAGCAGCCAAGGACTTGATATGTTCCGCGGCTTCAGTGGTTGTGAATTCAACTACAGCATGTGCTTTTGATCGTTCGTTTTTACCAACTATAACACCACAAACGGTCCCTTCACCGGTAGCTTCCTCCAGAAATTTCTTCAAGGCAGCTGGTGACGGAGCAGAAGCGAATCCGACCAACATAATTGTCTTTGCCATTTCGCTTTCTTTTCAAAACAACTTCAACTGTCAGTTTCATTATAAAACATCAGTCAGTTAGTACTAACCCTGTTATACTCTGCCTCTAAGGTACAGCTTACAATAGATATGGTTAATATAATCATCTTTCATGCTCTAAAATCAGCCAAATATTGTAGTGAGTATGCTAACTGATTTGTTAACATATGCATGCGTATATATACTGTCTGTTAATGGTGTACCAAGTAGAGGCTACCATTTCCAAAATAAGAGAAAAGTATATTGACACCACTGGCAAGTTTTAAGCAACTCAGACACACACAAGAAGCAAATCGAAATCCCCACTTGATATCAAAACCATTGCTCAAAAATAATTAAACAGCTAACAATGTCATTGAACAAAAAGTTCAATTCATGACCAAGACATGCATGATGCTACACAACATAGAAACTAGATGAGGAAACTGAAAAACTCTGCAAAAAAATGATCAAGTGCAACAGCCAAAAACAAAGTACGTAGCTTAAGAGAAGAAACTTAATAAGGAATAACTGAAGTAATGAAGAGAAAGAGAGACTCACATGAGTAATTGGCTTGCAGAAGAGAAATATGGATCGATCACTGTTCAGCTCTTGAGTAGCAAATGGTGATGGAGTAAGGTATATATAGAGAGGAAGAGCCTAAGAAAACGTGTTACCAGCTTACTATTGGTACTCACATTTCTTCTTTTTTTGGCGCCAGGAAAACTACAAAGGAAGTTGTCTACATTTTCATGATAAAAAAACATCGCATCACAGTTTTCCTATTAATGTTTCTAAGTTGAAAAATGCATGAACTATGAATATGATCTTGCTAACACCAAAACTCCCATGTGATTGACACGTTTCTACATCTCGTTTGTCATGATGAGTTCACACCTATCAAATAACTCCATTTCAACTCGTACATGAAGAGCTCATTGTGAGCATGATGTATAGATTGCAACAATAAAGTGCAGTTAGTTCTGTGTAAAGTACTTCCAAAAGATTCTGTTGACATGGGTTGATTAGCTGTGGCAGTCTGCGTGGACTCCATACATCGCAGAATCAATCACATTATTACACATCAGAAACGAATGACTCCATTTCCTGAGAGGTGGCATAAGATTTGTGAAGTTCTAGAATCTTCCCATTACTAAAGATAGGTTTACAGTAATATAGATATATATTTGATGATTTGGGTCATGAAGTTTTGGAATCTTCCAAATTACAAATTCTATAGTGCATATATTATATTGGGACAGAGGTGATCTAGAGTTTCTACGTCAACATATATACAACATATAAGTAATTATTCATGAAAATGGAAATTAAAAAATTATAAATTCCAATAATTTGTTATTGATAATAGTAACATATCATAAAATTATTGAAAATAGAGTAAGAATTCAGATCAATGGATAATTATAGTTGTTGTATTAATTATTTAAATGGGAGTTGATGAAGGGTATGAAGTGTTGGAGGAAATGACAAAGAAGAGATTCTTTTGACTCTTTTTGATTAAGGGACTTGCATGCATGGCCCCACGAACGAAGTTACAAAGGAAGCAGTTAACCTATAAAAAAGGAGAAGGGTCATGATGTTATATGGGAGGGATTTCATTTCTCTCCTTGCTATCTAAGGAGAGTGAGAGTGGGGCCCAATTTTGGTTACTTCGTCAACAGGAGCGAATGTTATTGATTGTTTCTTTTGATGTAATATTACATGAATTCATGATCATAACTGAAATGAAACTTCCATGGCAAGTTACTAATGAAGCTGTTTTCTTCCTATGTGAAAGTATTGTGTCATCATTCCAACGGGTTAATGAGCCCTGCAATTAGTAATTTTTAAATACAATTTATTAAGTGATTAAAGTTTCTTCTAATTAAAATGGGTTAATTGGTGGGATTTTTTTTTTAAATAAAGGTTTGGTGGGATATTTTAGAATTAATATTTTTTTTCCTTCAAATTAATATAAATAAATATATTAAATTAAATAAAAATTTAAGAAAATCGAATCTAAGTAATATAGTATATGAATTATTGATATTAATAATTTCAATAAACCAATTCTTTCTAATTGGACCTGAAATTAGCTTCATGAGCCTGTTTTGCTAATACAAGCAATTGTCTTGGTTGGGCTTCACAATATTCTTTGGCCCAAAACATGTTGACAATATTTGCACTCCTCATGATTTGTATGTACACCCCACAATAATTTTTTTTTTTTCATTAGTTTACTGTCTTTTAGAGTCCATTGCAATTTTCATTGAACTAATACTCGAAAAGCTAATATAATTTCTAATGTGAATTGTCATAATTAGACCTTATAGTTATGAGGTTTTGTAAGTATATTTGTAGAAGAATTAATTTATAAATAATGATAAAACAAAATGATATAAAATAAGAGGGGTAGGGCAAAAAAAAAAAAAAAAAGAAAAGAAAAGAAAGAAAAAAAAGATGAAAACTGGAACAATAAACCAACAAAGAACTCAATCTAAATAGTTTTGCAGGTAATGCAGGGAGAGACACAAAAAGAGAACAAAGACATGGACCGTAATTGAAGATAGTCTTAGTTGTTTTAACAATTCTTGAATGGCAACTGCTTCAAAAATGTCAGCCCACCTGAATGGTAGTGATCCGTCTGTAACTTTATTAACACTATTTTCCTTTTTTAATGCCGCATTTTCAAGAAGGCAAATTGCGCTAGCTATTATGATTTTATCACTAATTACATTCAATCACATTTCAATCCTGAACTATTAACTCGATTACGATAACCCTTCATTCGGCCCTCCCTGCTCCCTCCCTCAATAAGTAAGTGGCTAAGAGCAAACAACTACTTAACCGATAACAGCTACCAGTAGGAGTAAAGAGTAAGAGAGGATTGAAAAAATAATAATAATTGCCAACAATTCAAATGAAAAACTACTAAGAATACTATCAGCTTTGAAATAAAATGTGATTAGTTGAAAAAACAAATCAATAGAAAAAGAAAAAAAAAAAAAACCCCCCCCCCCCCCCCCCCCCCCCTCGCAATGAGAGAGAAGAAAAAAAAAAAAAACAAACAAACAAACAAGGTAACGTTTTCACCAAGATTAAATTATTATGTGTTTTTGATGTCATGAGCAATGAGATTTCTTTTTAAAGCCTGATGTAACATTAATATGCCTTTTTTTTTTTTTTTAATGACTATGACCAATTCAAGGTACTACCAAAACCAGCAACAAAAAGACGTTATGACACGATTTAGAGATCAACTTCCAAGAGTGAAAGGAAACAACCCACATTGAGAGGGGGAGGGGGCGGACAACCCACATACGTGGAGAGGAAACCCATATATCGTGGGGGAAGAGGCGTCAAAACCACTACACTATTGCCCCTCTGACTAATATTAATACATTTGATGTCTTATCATTTTATTTATGATTTCAGACTTCCCTCAAGATGTTTTTCATCACTAAATTTCATCTTTTAACTTATTAAAAATCTAACAAAAATTAATTTGATTAGAATGAGTGGTCTTTGCACCCCCCCCCCCCCCCCCCCCCCCCCCCTCCCTCAGTAATATTGTTTTCACCAAGGTTAAATTATTATGTGTTTTTGATGTCATGAGCAATGAGATTTCTTTTTGAAGTCAAATGTAATATTAATATGCTTTTTTTTTTTTAATGACTTGAACTAGTTTAAGATACTATTAGAACCAGCAACAAAAAGACATCGTGGCACAATTCAATGATCAACTCCTAAGAGCAAAAAGAATAATCCATACTGGGGGGGGGGGGAAGGGAAGAAGGGGGTGGGGAGGGGGGAGGCAAGGGATGACAACTCACATGCTTAGGAAAGAAGCCCATATATCGTGGGGAAGAGATGTCAGAACCACTACACTATTGCCATTTTTACTAATATTAATACATTTGATGTCTTGTCATTTTATTTATAATTTCAAACTTCTCTCTTCAAGATGTTTTTCATCACTAAATTTCATCTTATAACTTATTAAAATTTGACAAAAATTAATTTGATAATTTGATTAAATTATCAAATTATCAACCCCACCTTCATGCCCCACCCCAACCCTCCTTACCCCCCTTCTCCACCACTACACACCCCATACACCCCCACTCCACCCCCTCCCTGACCTTGCCCCCCTACCCCCCAAAACACCTCACCTTTATCTTCTGGCGAGAGAACATTTTGTTTTGAAAAAGACTCTCATTTTCAATGAAACGATATGATAAAAAGAAATTAATTTTAAAATAATATTTATTTTATTATTATTGAAATATCTTATTTTTAATATTTGAGCAATTCTGGCCACATTAACCAAAGCCAAATCCCTAAGTCTCTGTGTCTTGTTGTAAATACCCTCATCAATATTGTAAAAGAAGCTCGATCACTAGTGCAGCCTAGGCGATGAAAGTTACCATTGCCTAATAAATCTATAAGATCTCACTAGTTGACTAACTCTCTAACTCACCCTTCATTTGTTATCATTATTTTAAAAAAATAAATAAAAAATAAAACTATAAAAACCACCCCACTAAATCTCTAATCACTGGCATAGTTTTTATCACTAGCTACAACAAAAATATCCGATCCAATCCAAACTTAAAAAATTCTCGTCTATTCAAAGCAAATTTTGAGCAAAAAGTAATAACTTATTTGGGGCATCCAAAAAAATTTCAAATCAGGTTTAAGGCGGATTAACTCGGACTCAACCCGACTTGTTGTTATCCCTATTGATTAGTAACAGTAATATTTTGAATAGTGTAATAAAATTTTACCATGAATATAGCAAGTCTTTTGATATTTGTAATAAAACACTTATAATGTAGCAAGTCTTTTGTATTTATATTTAAAAAATTTGTGTATTTTATGAATTTTATATTAATAATTGTGCAGGCGTGAAGTTATATGATGGTTAAATTGAACTATTGGTAGTTTTAAATGTATATATATTTTTTGTTAGTATACTTGTTTTTTTATATTAATTATATTATTAGTTAAAAACTAAATTAGATCAATGAGTTGGGTTTAGAGCATGTCCTTTTAATCTAGTTCAGGTTTAGAGTGGAAAGTAGTAATCCATTTAGGACATCAATTAGGTTTAGAGCGTCTCTCAAAATTTTATATCATATTTGGAGTAGGTCAACTTGGATTCGATTCGATCCATTATCATCCATATTCCAGGTAGATCGAAAGATGATTTTATGGATTCTTCTAACTAGATCTAGGTTTCTAGCAGTCGAAAACCCAAATATTGGGTTTTCAATGATTGAAAACCTAGAAATGTGTGCTTCAAATTTTTTTTTTATTTTAAGTATTTTTTTTAAAAAATTATTTTTAAATTAATCTCTATCATCCGTCACAGAGATGGATAATAAAGATCAAATTTTTTTTAATAAGTTATTTTTATTTTTTTCCTTTTTTGCCCTCTACTAACATTTGTTGGCAAAAAACTAATGGAAAGGAATATTTAGATTTATGGGAAATAACAAGACCAGAGGTAATTAGTTATTACATCAAACAATGGGAAGAAAATTGGGATTAGCTCTTGTTTGTATGAAATTCTAAATTTCTTTTCCCATCACCTATTTTGAAATTAAAGAAAGGTCATCAAGGCAACGGAAAGACGGTGCATGCTTTCTACAAAGTACAAAAACCAAACAGCTTCATAGTTTGTGCTTGAATTGCCTAAGTTCTTGAAGGAAAACAATATTCTTTCAACAATATATGGTGCCTATAAAAGAACTATGGTTTTCAACAATAGAATAAATTGCTTAAAGCAACACGTAAAAAAGATCATTATTTTCAATGATACGATTTCTCTTAATCTAACCAGGTCAAAAAGGTGTGTTAAGTGCTTCACAGATGGAGTTTATGATATCATTTCTGTCATGCTCACATGCATGTCAAAAAGATAAGAGCAGCGCTACCATATACTAGTGCACCAATTAAATGGAGTTTATGGTTTCTGCATCATACTAACGTGTTAAAAAAGATGGGACCAGTAGTACTATATATTTCACAAACAAAGTTCATGATTTCTGTCAAAGTTAGCATATCAAGAAGAAGTGACGCACTTCTGCTTCACATATATTGGGAATTATGTAACATCATTACACGTAATGCATCATCTGTTCCTTTGATTTGATCCTGATCAAATTATCATAATCATCTTGTGAAATAAAGAGCTAGCAGCCCTAGATGGCTAGATTCGTTAGTTCTCGGAGTGTACTATCAAAATAAAATTCAGGAACGACAGTGTTTAATTTAAATATCATCTTATTAATTCTGTCACTTTATAAAGGTACTTAACAATCCCGTGTAACCATTAAACAAGGGGTTGGATTGTAATTTATTCAATTCCAATCTAATCCCTTGAAACAAACCAGGGTTAGTGTCTTGTTTTAGGTTGGATATATGTCTAACATATGTACATACGTTTTGGAAAGATAATTTCTTACAGCTGTCGAAGGAAATGCGCCCTTTCTTTTGCGACATATATTATTTCCTTAAAGATTTAACAAAGGAGTCCATACTAGATGTAATGTACAATTATGAATACTTTATCCAAATATGTGCCATGAATAAAATTGATTGTTTTGAAATGTATCTTTAGAGGCAAATTTTGATTGCAATTACTAGGTCTTCTTATATAAAAAAATAATCAAACAGAAAAATATTAGAAATTAATTATTGTTTACACTAATTTTAAATGTTTATACTATAAATTTGAATTATGAAAAATTATTTAAATATAATTTTATTAGAAACCATTTTTCCAACATTATCTCTATTTTCAAAATGGTTCATGAATTCCAAAGTCTATAATCCAAACGAAAAAAAAAATCTCATCAAAATAATTCAAATAACATTTTTCAATTAAATTACAGTAAAAAACTTTCTCCCTCCTCAATTTTATGTTGTAATCATTAAAAATTACTTTTACCAACAATTCAATTAATCAATATGCAATATTTCCGTGTTCGATTATTTATTATAGGAAAAAACTATAAAATACATCTAACAGGATTTTCTCTTGTTTCTATAATTAAATAAAGAATAATATCGATCAATTTATGAATAAATAATTAATTTATAAATATAAAAACAAATTTATAAAATAATGGAGTGTAAAAGAAATTTTATTGGGTTGTCAGTAGAAGTCTTCACAATACATATTACGTGCCTCTCCCACTACACTCTAGGTCTACGCATCTTCTCTGAAACAAAGTCTCTGATCTCTCTCTTTCCTGCAACTATTTCGAAGAGCTAATGTACATCTACAGTGAGAGAGTGGGACCTTGCATAAAACACGTTATACATTTGTTTGATTTAAAAACCTTACTTTTTGTCTTGTACAAACGTTTTCCAGTTTTAGACCATCAAAATCAACTTTCCATTCCAAGGTTTTCTTGATTATTTATCCACTTACTGAACAATGTTATTTATAGGGCCCACGTTGATGTTGTGAATGATTCTAGTGCCGTGTTTTGAATTGTTTTTGGTGTGTTTTTTTTTTTTTTTTTGGGTTCTGTCAACAAATCACCATCAATTGTTATGAAACCATTGGCATCTATGTCTGCTTAAAGTTGGTATGCTAGTGGAAAATTTAGACAGAATATTCTCTGCATCAAGCTTGGTTCCAACAATAAAAATAGGATACTGTCCTTTCATCAGCTATACCCATCGAACATAAAATTAATCAAATTAAATTTAAGTAGTGTAAATAACTGTGCCATCTTTAAGTCGTTCATAATCATCGTGAAACGTCCAAGCTGGAAGAACAAGCAGTCGCTCACAATCATCTCCCTCAACGCTTACACCCTTAACCACCAGCTATCTCTCTCTTTTTACCCCTCAGCCACCATCATCAAGCACATAGCCGCCATTAACGCCGTCTGCCAATCAGTCATTGATGTCATCAGTCGCATCGGCCGCTGACGTCGTTTACTGCAGCGGTACGCAGTTCATGTTCTGTCGTAGCACCATATCACCGTTATTGGACCCCTTATCAGTATTATCATTTTCTCTTTAAAAAATCTCTAATCTCTTATTATCTATCTGGTTGAAAATCTTTCAGAGATCTACCAAGAATTAAAGGTTTCAAATATGTGATTATTGTAATAGTGAGGGGTAATTACTTGGATTATCTCTTAAAGCTTTGCTATTTTTTTGAAACAATTCATTATAAACAACAAAATTATGGTCCTTCAGCCTATCAACTTTTGTTCTTTTGTGGGTCATTAGTCTTCGCTGTGATCAAACAAATTGTGACTCTAATAATATAGTAGGTTAAAACAATATTATTATCATAAAAAAAACAAATCCAAAATTACAGTTTGTTTCACATTCACTCTTCGTATTATTGATTTACTTGTTCGGGCTTGAACTGAAACTTCGATAATTTATACAATTATTGATCAAAAGGTGAAATAGTTTCTGTTGCCATTTTTTGTTTTTTCGTGAAACCGTGTGATGTTTTTAATGGGAATTTTGCAATTTGGTACGTGAGTCTGAAGTGACTTTTCTCCTATGTTATTCCAACCTAACAAGTTGACAAATAAGACGACATTAAGTGATTGTTTTTCTAATGCCAGTTGGATGTTGACATCAAGGCCATACTGGTAGTTGTTTGTGAGCAGTTGATAATTGTTTGTTAGTAATTCTCAATTATGTGGGGCAAGTAAGCTCATAATTTCTCTTACAAAATGAGAACTAGGGGATAATCAAAAGTGTGGCCTCACTCTGGACAAAAGATGTAATTATTTATTGTCTCTCTCGGCTCTTTTCTGACATTAATGAGGAGGAAGGAATTGGACTAGTGGAGTGACTAGAATTTGTGGTGGAAAGATGAAATTGGCATCATGTTTAACTTTTGTAGCGACGGTAACAGTATAATAACAGATGTTGGTCTTTCAGTGATGAGCAAAGCAGCCATGAATCAAGGAGTGAACAACTTTGTTTCATAGTTGGTCATTTTAGCCGAAACACCTTTGTCCAAATACAGTAGGCTCTCTTCCACAAATTAAAGTAAGGGGAAATAAAGATCAAAACATCATACTTAAGCAAAAAATAAAACGTTGCCAAAGAATATATTCGTTTAAAGAGATCAAAATAATAACATGTTAGGAGTATTTTCTTGAGAGAGAGAGAGAGAGAGATGGACCCCAACAAAAACAAACTTGAATAGAGTAAAGAATAAAATGGAATTCTCTAGTAGTCATAGTCCTTACTTTTACCCAGGTAAGGTTCCCTTTTCCTAATTAAATGACTCATCAACATTTAAAAGAAAACAGCACATGAGTCCCGAATTTGTTGCTCGTCTTGTCTTTCCAGCATACAAATATTTTATGATGAGATCTCAACTGATCTTATATAGAAGATATTGTTGACAAAACAAAGACTGTAAAATTTTTGTTCTAATTTGTGTTAAAATGCATAATTTATGTAAAATTAGTGTACGTTGTACTTCAATTAAGTAAAAAATCATAGATTCAACCTGGATGCCGTGCTCCAGGCTGTAGAGCTCCCAGCTGGCATTTCCGACCTGGATACCGGTGGCTTTGACGATATCGGAGGTGTTTCTGCTGGGCAGGAGGAGAAATAAGAGCAACATCGATTCTAAGGAAAGTGAGAGTTGTGGTGAAGAAGGTGGGAGTGAAGACTAAGGTGAAGAAGGTAATACATGCATACGTAAAAGCGGTGGTCGGTGCACTACGCGTATTGATGTTCCATATTTCCTATATGAACGATAATCCATCACGCCTTCTTGACTTGTTACCTTTCACATAAATCACCAACTCTATCGTTTTGACATGCATGTGAGCATGACACAAATGATATCGTCAACTTTACGCCACTGTTTTCATCATAGTTTCTACTTTTTAAATTATAATCTCGAGTCAATAATTGCATTGTGGATGTCACCATCATCATCATCATCATGATGGTGGACAACGATGAATGACCTAACACCTGTTTTGAAGGAGTATGAGAAACGTAAGGTTAGAGACTTGTGCCTCCAGGTCCAGCATCACACCCTCACGTTTTTCTATTAGACAAGCATATATCACTTGCATGTGCGCGTACACATTACATTTACAAATTTGTGCATTTGTTCTCCTGCATCGTGGCTTCATTAAGGTTCAGGTATGTTTTGTGCTTATTTTCTGAGTAACCTTTTTGTAGGTTATCTCCTTTATTTGGCTACGGTATCATCATATATTTCTTGTGGTAGAAATGGATGCTGAAATCATTTGTTGTTGCTTGTTTGCTGCAGACTCAACTGGTTTTAAAAGCATTTTACACTTTAAGGAAAGATTTACAAAAATCCGCAGTAAGTAATCAGGAAATCTGTTAAAGGAATTACTAGTACTAACCAATCCTCAGAGTTGGTGAACGATGCTGCACAAGAACTTGCTAGAAGTAGAAAGAACAGAAGAGTTGGTCATCCTGAAGGTGCAAGTAATAATTTAGAGAAAGCTATGAAGGGAACAGAGAAGAGTAATTAATATTAAAAATTTTAATAAATAAAATAATATTTTTTATTAATATTAAAATATTGAATTTTTAGTAAAATATAATAAATTATTCATAAATACTTTTAATACTATAAATAATTGACAAAACAAAAGAATTTAAAACGTGCATGGGGCCTAATATAACTGAAGCCAATTCTGAAAAATCATCAAACGCAAACTAGGTGTGATTGCTTGTCGAAACAATGAGGTTGGCAGCCACGTGGTTACGCACCAACAAAAAAGTTGTGCAAAAAAAGTCAACTGCATTTATTAGCAAGTATTACATGATTCAACCTTGCATTATTGATTGCTTTGCAATATTACCGCACTGTCACTTGTTATAGTTCAAAAAACCGGTAAAAGTAAAACGAAAGTTGGGATTACATTTACTAAATATATATATATGTATATATGAATGAAAGTATTCATTTGAAGAAACAGAATGAGAGTGAGAGTGGTTGGTACAATTCACGAGAGTGAGAGGTACCAAAGAGGAGAGGTGGAATCCACACAAGTTTGGAGAATACCGCCAAACCATCAATTTTCAATAGTAGCATTCTGATTATCTATTGGTGCATGCTTAGCAGGGACAAACATGATTGCAATGAAACTATATTGTATGATAGTAACAAAAGGTATATTTGAAAAATGATTCTGTAAAAAGAATTTTCATTATATTTAATGTTTAACAAAATATTGACAATTTCATTCATATAACATCTTCATAGTCATGCAAACTTTTAATTGAACTTTCATAAAAATATACATAAATTTACTCTTTTCACACAGAAGCAGAAAAAAAAAAAAAAAAAGGGTTCTCTCTGATCTCTTTGTTTGTGTTGTATTTGACAATCCTTTACTCATTTTCTTTCTTTCGAACCAACAAAACTAAAAACCATGCCTTCGGGAGCGGTCTTTCTCGGTGCCTTCCTTGATGTTTTGTTCGACCGATTAACTTCTCCTGGATTGGTTCGATTTCTTCATTAAGAGGGGTTTGAGACGAAGATCAGCAGAACTAAAGGATGAAATCAAAGTAATAGATGGTGAAGGACGATGAGCAATGAAACAAAAATAAATATATAAGGAAAAATATGCTTAGGGATTACTAAAAAAATTTTTAAACGCTTCATTAGTTTACACGCCAATGAAATGAGTCAATTCACTTTCAAAAAAAAAAAAAACCAATTCTGTTAAGTAGAATGTCATTTCCTGGTCAAAATTAATGCGGTATTTTTATATCTGCCCATTTTATTATTGTTTTTACTAAAAGTAAAAGCAATAAAAACAACTTGGTAAAAAGTGAAAACGATTACATACGCTTTGTAATATATTAGGCCAAACTAGGATTGGATGCCATGTTCAAATTTTAGCTATTGTCAACTAAAGCTCCAATTGCTTACTCAAAAAATAATAAAATAAAATATATCTAAGGGATAATCCCAATTTTCCCCCCATAATTTGAACAAATATCCAAAATCTCCTCTCACAATTAAATAATTTTTCAAAACCGGGGAAAATTTTGGCTATTTATTCAAACTATAGGGAAAAAATTGGGATTATCCCTATATCTAAAGCTCCAATTGCAATTAAAGGTTAATAAAGATGAAACTAAGTTTTCAACTAAATAAAATATTTTAATATGTTATTAAAATATCTTTGAAAATGAAATTATTATGAAATCATTTATTTTTTTCGTTTTAAAATGAGGTTAAGTGATATTATTTTTCATTTTAGAAGATTTTTCAAAATTTTTTCTAATATTTAATTCTAGTTTGGTTATTGTTTACAATTACACTCAACTACTTAATTTTAGTCTCATTCACCTAACATCAAGTCAAAGTCTATGCACCCACCACTCCATCTAAAAACAAATAGATTAGATATGGATTTAACTTTTTTTAATCCAAAAAAAATAAAGAACAAAATAAATAATTTTTTACGGCCAAAATCAACAATTTAATAGAAAAAAGGAATACATGAATTAAAGAGAAATAAGAAAGCTGAGTAATATAAGGACCCCTACTGTACGGACCCTTATAAAATAATGAACATTGTAAGATAAGGACTGAGGGGGGCAATGATTTGATGTTTGAGCGAATAACGCGGACTCTAATATTTTTACTTCTGAAACTTACAGAAATTGATGTATAAATAACGTCAAACTTACATCTACGGATCAAGGTGGGTCCTATAAATAATATTTTTCAATATGTCCCACAAGGTAGTGAATAAATAATCAAGAAAACCTTGGAATGGAAAAAACTTGCAATGTAAGCTGAGTTGACGTTGATGGTTTCTAAAATTGGAAAAGTGTGTACATCCACTAGCTTTGTCTCACGTCAAACAACCCAGCGTACCCTAATATTCATACTTTTGTCTTCACATGCTTACCAGATCAAAACCGAGGCTGTATCAAACGGCCATTTTTCCTTAGAATAATATGCCAAATACTGATGAAGAAGCTTTAAAAAATCTAGTACTTGGTCATCCCAAAGATGGCTTGAAGAGGAGAAGTTTTGCAGCAAAGCTTTGTAAACCGATGTGGTTTTCTACATCAAAACCGATATTTTTCGGTTTCGGTCTGATTTCTACATATGGGGCCACCTCTACAAGCAGTCATCTCATTCCCTTTTGCAACCCTGATTGCATGCCAGCGTCAGGAGAGGAGAGTGGAACGCTGGAAGCTTTAGTAGCGGAAAAAGGTGAAATAGGTCCTGTTGTCATTTTTTCTTTTTTCGTGATACCGTTAATTGTTGCTTGTTTTTAATCGGAATTTTGCAATTTGGTAGGTGAAGAGATGGAACTGGTATCATTTTTAACCTTTGCAGTGATGGTAACAGTAGAATGCACGGACGTTGCTCTGTCGGTGATAAGCAAAGCAGCCCTGAATCAAGGAATGAACAACTTTGTATCAGTTGTTTATTATAATGCTCTTGCTACCCTCATACTTGTTCCATACTTCCTCTTCCGCTGGTATGGATCCATCCAGTACATTTACCATCTATAATACTGTGAACTTTAATGCATTTTTTCTAATTTCTTGCAGGAACAGGAGGGCTCCTCTCACTTTTTCTCTCCTGTCGAGATTTTTCTTGCTTGCCTTCATTGGGTAATCTTTAAATTCTCTAAACAAATGAGTTCATGCATAAACTAGCTGTAGAACTATATAGAAATTTGTCTGTGCAGGAGCTCAGGACAAATAATATACTTTATTGGGATTAAATTCAGCTCCCCTACTCTTTCATCAGCTTTGGCAAATCTTATTCCTATTTTCACTTTCCTGCTTGCAATCCTGTTCAGGTACGTAGCGTTTCTAAATTAATAAGGTCGACCATGCCTAACATGCCTGGTTATTATCTGTATGCCAAAATATAATGATGTTGTTTTCTTTTCCTGAAAGTTAGGATGGAGAAGCTGAATATAAGAAGATCGAGCAGTCAAGCCAAGGCCTTGGGTGCTATTGTCGCAGTAACAGGAGCATTTATAGTTACTCTATATAAGGGTCCACCACTCTTGAAAAATTCATCAACTTCTAACTCTCCTCATCAGCTTCTTCACTCACAGGAATATCATTGGATCATCGGAGGCCTACTCGTCCTTGTTCCTTTTCTTGAATCTGCAATATGGAATGTTTTTCAGGTAAACTTTTGAGCTCTGACATCATGAAACTAAAACTATTATTTGCTTTAACATCATGTAATCCCATTCATTTACAATAGTTATCTGTGAATAATATGATTCATCAATAAGTGATATATGGTTTCATAGGCGGCCACAGTTCAGGAGTACCCGGAAGAGATGACCAATGTCTTCTTTTTTACATTGTTCATAACAATTCAAGCTGCGATTTTCTCTGCCTTGGTGGAAAGAAATCTAAATGCATGGAAATTGAAGACTAAAATTGAAATAATGGCCATTGTTAACCAGGTGAGAACAACTCCAAAGTCCTGATGGCATTATTTTTCAAGTCTCTTTATTTAGTTGTTTTTAGTCTGATCACACATCATTTCTTATTCCATTTCATCCTTGGCACAACGCTTTCTCATTCAGTTTTTCCGTATTAATTCGTGGTCAATTTCAGGCTATATTTGGGAGTTTGTTCCGGATTAGTATTCATACTTGGTGCTTGCGCAAGAGGGGTCCTGTATTTGTGTCCATGTTTAAGCCCTTGGGAATGGTCATTGCAGTTGTCCTGACATTCATTTTCCTTGGTTCAAGTCTTTATCTTGGCAGGTAAGTATTATGACTTTCTTCCATTGTGCCTGCATTATATAAACTCATTTTAGAATCAAGGTGATTTAATATGATGTTTATTGCAGTGTGGTTGGAGGCATTGTAATTGCACTTGGATTCTACACTCTGATGTGGGGACAAACGAAAGAGAAGAACTCAGTTTCGGAGAGTGAAGATCGTAACCTGGAATTAGGCCCCTCTCTGCAAAACCAATGAAGAAAGTTAGATCAAGTTTGTAATAGCAATGTCAGAAACTAATTTAGAAAAGAAAAACTATTATTTATGGGGCTTTGTTTCAGAAAATTGAGCATATCTATCCAATAGTCCCTTGAAAAGTAGAACATAAGATCACTGCAATTTTAGTTACATATGCATAGATCTATTTAGTTTTCTGATTTGTCATATTATATTATTTTAAGATGATGTCCTTATAATAATGCATCAAATTTGGGGAATACTTGTACAAGGTTGGGTGGTCCTTGGCCACGTTCATACCTTTATAAACTAGTTGATTGTATTTCTTTTCCAACTGGATCCATACTGCACATATTAATTTGGATGGCATTATCATCTGACATGGCGTATGTGGCCTTATGATAATTGTTATAATTGATTTTGATTATAGACTGATAGACTGAGATAATTATGCCGATTATGAAATATGAGAATAGTATCTTTTTGTCTTATTAAGTCTCTTATGATCATAATGTCGACTACATACTTGGGTCTGATTCAAAATATGACGGGTATATATCTTGCGTTTCCACTTTTCATGCATGTTATCCTGGTATATGATCTTGACATCCTTTAAACCCTATACTGAACAACGTTTTGGTCTTTCGGAATGTGACCAACATATATAAATAAGAATAATTGGCCCCAACTCTTGGTGACTGAATGGGCATTCACTTCCTGACATGTATTATCATTATGATTTATTCTGGCACTTTCTTGATTTGTTGATATCATTGTGGACATTTTGTTAATTATCTGCATATTTTGTTAGTTAATAATTGAAAGAAATTGCTGATATGTACTGGTTCTTTACAGATTTTGCTGGGAGAAGTTTGCCTGGGGTAGTGAGAAGTCGGATGAGTTGCTCCTAATTGTTTTAAAGGAGTATGAGAAACGTGATTTTGGAGACTTGTGCTTCCAGCATCACACCCTCCACCTTTCTCTATTAGACAAACATCACTTGCATGTGCGCGCACACATTACATTTACAAATTTGTTCATGCATTTGTCCTCCTGCATCGTGACTTCATTAAGGATCAAGAATGTTTTGAGCCTATTTTCTAAGTAACCCTTTTTGTAGGTTATCTCCTTTATTTGGCTGCGGTATCATCATATATTTCTTGTGGTAAAAATGGATCTGAGATCATTTGTTGTTGCTTGTTTGCCGCAGACTCAACTGCGTTTAGAAGCATTTTACACTTTCAATGAAAGATTTCGCAGTAAGAGAATCAAGAAAGCTGTTAAAGGAATTACTAGTAACTGTTGGCTTTTTGTTGTGGGACACAGAAATAATAGTTTTCTATACAAGAAAAATGGCTACTAAAAACAGGGGACAGCAGAGTTGTTTTCTGTTGTTCACCCTTGATCGAAGTTCCCTTCTTTGTCTGTGTTCACTGCTATATTTTTTTCAGCTTCTTACACAAGTTATTAGACCAGTTTTTATACTAGTTCTTTATATCCTAAAACCACAATTCAAGAATCTTAATTTTATCCATACAAAATATAACGTAAGTTAACTTAACACAACCTTAGTTAGCTAAACTAACACAAGTTAAATACATCATTACATAAACAACAACAGTAACAAAATGTATAACATATTAACTTCAACACTCTTCCTTAATATGTTATGTTTGAACTCCTAAAGCTCCTCTGAGTTGCTGAAATTTTTCTCTTGGAAGTGCCTTGGTTAAGATGTCTGCAACCTGATCTTCAGACCTGCAAAATTCAAGCTGAATTTCACCATTGTCTACAGCTTTTCTAATACAGTGGTGCTTGAGTGCAATATGTTTGCTCCTGCTATAATGGACTGGATTTTTGGCCATAGCAATGACTGATTTGTTGTCACAAAATATGTTTGTGCCCTTCTTTCCAATATCTTCTAAAATTCCTCTCGACCAAATGGCATGAGCAGTTGCTAAAGAAGCTGAAACATACTCAGCTTCAACAAAGGATTGAGCAACTGTTTGTTGCTCCTTTGAGCACCAAGAAAACACATATGAACCAAAAAAAAACAAAACCTGAGTTGCCTTTCATGTCATCAACACAACCTCCCCAATCACTATCAAAAAAGCCTTCATACCAATCTTGCATTTTCTTTTCTGGTGAATCTTATGCCATAATCTATGATGCCTTGGATGTATCTCAACACCGTCTTTGCTGCACCTAGATGAAAATGGCTGGGGTTGTGCATAAATCTTGATAGCAAACCTGTTCCAAACATGATGTCAGGTTTTGTAGCAGTGAGATAAAGCAACTTTCCCACCAAACTTCTATAAAGTGTTGCATCTATCTTCTTTCCACCATCTTCTTTCTTCAATTTTTCATTCACAACAAAAGGAATATCTACAGACTTGCACTTAAACATTTCATGTTTCTTCAAAATATTTTCAACATACTTTCGTTGGGAAATAAAACACCATTTGCATCTTGGCGAATTTCAATCCCAAAAAAGTAACACATTAATCCTATACCACTCAGTTTATATTTCTTCATCATATCATCCTTAAACTCATTTATCATGGTCTTACTATTGTCTATAAATAATAAATCATCAACATATAAGGCTGCAATGAAAATGTTTCCATTTCTATGCTTTTTTACATATAAAGTAGGCTCACTTAAACTTCTTTTGAATCATTTCTCTACAAAGTATTCAACAATATGACTATGCCTAACTCCAGGAGCTTGTTTAAGCCCATACAAAGCCTTTTTGAGCTTGTAAACTTTGTCTTCTTCACCTTTGACTACAAAGTGTTGAGGTTGATTCATATACACTTCTTCATTTAATTCACCATTCAAGAATGTTGATTTTACATCAAGTTGGTACAATGACCAACCCTTTTAAGCAACAAAGCAATGAGAACTCTCACAATATCAAATCGAGCAACTGATACTAAAGTCTCATCGAAATCAGCACTGGGTTATTGTAAATAGTCTTTAGCAATAAGCCTGCTTTGTGTTTTTGCACAAATCCATCTGTATTGTATTTTAACTTGTAAATCTATTTTACACCAACCACTTTTTGCTCTTTTGGTCTCTCAACCAACTGCCATGTATTATTAATCTTTATTTCTTCAATCTTAACTTTCATAGCTTTTCTCCAAGAATCTTCTACAGTTGCTTCTTCGAACCTTTCCGATTCAACAAGAAAAAAATTACATGATGCATAGATCTCATCCAAGCTTTTCATTTTCTTTGGAGTTGAACTTGGTGAAGTTGAACTCAAGCTTGCAAAGGGTGAACTAGAACTTGATAGATCTCTTGAAGATGATGGTGTGCGAGGAGGAGACAATTGCAATGCATCTTCATCACTTGCACTGCCTTGATTTAAGTTTTTGTGGACATCATCGACCATGATGGGTCTCTTTTGGATTGTTCCTTGCTCCCAATCAAAGGAAGCTTGCTCATCAAATATGACATCTCTCCTTGTCACTATCTTCTTGCTTTTCAAATTGTATAGCATATAACCCTTTGATTGTGAGCTATAGCCTACAAAGATACACCTTTCACTTGTTTTATCAAGTTTATGTCTCCTCTTTTTGGGAGTTTGAGCATAACAAACACAAGCAAAAATTTCAAATGTCTAATGAAAGGTTTCCTCCCACTCCAAACTTTAAAGGGAGTTTGATTATATAAAGCTTTAATTAGTGCTCTATTAGTTAAATACACTATTGTATATGCAGCTTTTGCCTAAAAGAATTTAGGTAGTCCCCTTTCATGAAGCATAGATTTTATCATCTTCATAACGATTTGATTTTTTCTTTTGGATACTTCATTTTGTTGTGGAAAATACCCAACCATGAGTTATCTTTCAATGCCTTCTTCACAAAATTTATTAAACTCATATGAGTTATATTTCATGCCCTTATCACTTCTTAAGGTTTTAATCACATGGTCACTTTGTTTTTCGACAAAGCTTTTAAATTTTTTAAAAATGAAGAACACTTCAGATTTTTACTTCATGAAGAATAATCATGTCGTTCTTGAAAAATCATCAATAAAAAGAATGAAGTACTTGTTATTTCCATGAGAGAGAGTAAACATTAGTCATAGATAGCTATATGAACCAACTCCGACAAATGCTTTGCTCTCCAAGCAACACTTTTAGGAAATGGTTGTCTATGATGCTTGTCAAGTATACAACCTTCACATACATTCTGCTGCTATTCAATTCTTGGCAGCTCTTGTAGTATGTTCTTTCGATATAACAACTTTAAACTTTGAAAGTTTAAATGCCCAAAACTTTTATGCCACAACCAAGACTCGTCAGCAAGTTCAACCTTGAGAGCTAGTTCATTTGCATATCAGAAGCCAAGCAGAAAGCTTTGATTCTTCATTTCAATTTTTGTTACAATCATCTTCTGCTCTTCTTTATAAAAAATAGTGCAGCCTTTGTCTTCAAATTGCAATGAGTATTCGCTTTCAAGAAGCTATCCAACACTCAGCAGATTTTGTTTTAAGTCATTAATAACACATTTGAAATGTATTTGACACCTTTCTTTATTTAAACTCCAATTGTCCCCTTACCTTTGACATATACAAAAACATCATTCCCTGTTGTGCGCAGCGGAAATTAAACAAATACACAACTACTAATGCTAGCTATTAAATATAAATAACGAATAATAATAAAGCAGAAAAATAAATGCAAAGCGAAAAAAGAAAGAACACACCAGAATTTACGTGGTTCGGTATAAAACCTACGTCCACGGGCGCTGCTGAAAACTTCCACTAACTCCAAAGCAAAATATTACAAAATCTGGGTAAGATCCAAAAACCCAGAAACATATGGGGAGAAAACAAGAATAATACAAATGTATGGATCTTTTACAATTCTTGTTTGGGATACTAAACCAATTAGCTAAAAGGACTTATTTATAGCCCATTACAGGTCCCACCATATTACATTCTTCAGATGTGGGATTCTTTAAGCTTCCACCACAATATATTCTTTAGATGTGGGATTCTAAGCATAGCTAATTAAGCCAAAAATCAACAAATCTTCACCTTGGCGTATTAGCCTTCAGCAATGCCTTCATATATGTCTTTCTAAACTTTCAAAATATTGATCAAGTCCAAACAATGGTTGAACTTGATTGCTGTCACCACTTTGGTCATCATATCTGCAGGATTATCAGCAGTCCCAATTTTCTGTAAGAGAATCGACCATTCACTCAGAATTTCCCGCACAAAGTGATATCGGACATCAATATGCTTGGTGCGAACATGGAATACTGGATTCTTTGCTAAATGAATGGCACTTTGACTATCCGAGTAAACAGTAATATTCTTCTGTCTCACTCCCAACTCTACCAGTAATCCTTGTAACCAAATTGCTTCTTTCACAGCCTCTGTCATTGCCATATACTCTGCTTCTGTCGTAGACAAAGCAACTGTTGACTGTAAAGTAGACTTCCAACTTATCGGAGCTCTCGCAAGAGTGAATACATATCCAGTAGTTGACCGTCGTTTATCCAAATCACCAGCATAATCTGAATCAACATATCCGATTGCAAACTGACCAAGTGAATTTTTCTTCTGAAATACAAAACCAAGATCTTCGGTTTTTAACAAGTACCGTAGAATCCATTTCACAGCTTGCCAATGTCCTTTACCAGGATCATGCATATATCTGCTCACAACTCCAACCGCTTGCGAAATGTCAGGTCTTGTACACACCATAGCATACATCAGGCTACCAACCGCATTAGAATACGGAACACGAGACATGTACTCTCGTTCTTCATCAGTACTCGGAGATAATGATGCACTCAACTTGAAATGAGGAGCAAGTGGCGTACTTACAGGTTTTGACTGTTCAGATACACCAAAACGTTGTAATACCTTCATCAGATATTGCTTCTGAGTCAAACAAACCTTGCCTTTCCCTCTATCTCTACTAATCTCCATACCGAGAATCTTCTTAGCTTCACCTAAATCCTTCATTTCAAACTCTGAACTCAACTGAGTTTTCAGCTTCTCAATCTCCACTCTACTCTTAGAAGCTATCAACATATCATCAACATATAAGAGCAAGTAGATGAAAGAACCATCTTGTAGCTTTTGAAAATATACACAATTATCAAATTTGCTTCTGGTGTACTCTTGTCCTATCATAAATTGATCAAATCGCTTGTACCATTGTCTCGGAGACTGTTTCAAACCATAAAGCGATTTCTTCAATTTGCAAGCCCAATTTTCTTTACCAGCAACCTTGAATCCATCTGGCTGAGTCATATAGATTTCCTCTTCTAAATCACCATGTAAAAATGCAGTTTTTACATCCATTTGAACTAGTTCCAAATCTAACTGAGCTACCAAGGCCAATAGAATTCTAATGGAAGAGTGTTTCACAACTGGAGAAAATACCTCATTATAGTCAATCCCTTCCTTCTGAGCGTAGCCTTTCGCCACCAATCTTGCCTTGTAGCGGACATCTTCTTTGTTAGGAAATCCCTCTTTCTTCGTAAACACTCATTTACACCCAATTGTCTTCTTATTCTTCGGTAGTTGAGCTAGCTCCCAAGTTTCATTCTTCCGAAGAGACTGCATTTCTTCATCCATAGCTTTCTTCCACTTATCAACTTCAAAACATTGGACTGCTTCTCTATAAGTGGAAGGAACATCATCATCTACAATTGGAAGTGCATAGGCCACCATATCAGCAAATCGAGCAGGTCTGCGAATCTCACGTCTTGGCCTATTTATTGCAATTGATTCTTGTTGCTGTGAAGGTTCTTGGGTAGGAACCTCTTCTTCTACTTCTTCTTCTTCAGTAACCTCCTCTGTCATAGGAGTGTCATCATCTGCATCAACAATTCTAGCTGGATTATTTGTTGACTTTATCTGTTTCTGGAAAAACTCCACCTGCTTCCGAGTAGACTCCACCTGTTTCGGATTACCCTCAATAATGTCTTCTATTTTCTTTTTCAACATCAAAGACTCATCAAAAGTAACATCCCTGCTGAAGATTATCTTCTTCGAATTAGGATATAAAAGACGATACCCTTTCACCCCTGAAGACATCCCCACAAATATAGCTTTCTTTGCTCTTGGATCCAATTTAGATTCCTTTACATGATAATAAGCAGAACAACCAAAGACATGTAAAGAATCATAATCAGTAACAGGTTTTCCAGACCATACCTCCAATGGAATTCTACCACCGATCGCTGTTGACGGTAAGCGATTAATGAGACGACATGCATAAGTCACTGCCTCAGCCCAAAACTCCTTGCCCAACCCAGCATTGGACAACATACACCGAACTTTCTCCAGCAATGTTCGGTTCATGCGTTCTGCCACCCCATTTTGTTGTGGTGTGTGTCTAACTGTAAAATGACGTACAATACCTGCATCTTGACAGACTTCTTTAAAAGATTTACTGCAATATTCACCTCCATTATCTGTTCTAAGGTGCTTAATCTTTCTCCCAGTCTGAGTCTCAACCATCTTTTTCCAATTAAGGAAAATCTCAAGTACATCATCCCTTTTCTTCATTGTGTATACCCAAACTCTTCTGGAAAAGTCATCAACAAATGTAACAAAATAGTGTTTACCACCCAAGGAGGCTGTCCTAGTAGGTCCCCACACATCAGAGTGAACATAATCCAAAATACCTTTAGTATCATGAACTGCAGTTGCAAACTTCACTCTCGTCTGCTTTCCCAGAACACAATGTTCACAAAAATCTAACTTGCTGGTTTTTACTCCTTTCAACAAGCCTTGATTCACCAAACTGCTTAAAGCTTTCTCACCTGCATGTCCCAAACGCATATGCCATAACCTGATCATATCTGAATCAGCATCCTTCTCTGATACTACTGCTGCTGATTCAGTAACTGTACTACCATCGTAGTAGTACAAGTTATTCTTCCTTGTACCTTTCATTACCACCAAAGCCCCAGATACAACTCTCATAACTCCATCTCTGATAGATACCGTGTAGCCTTTAGATTCTAAGGCTCCCAATGATATGAGATTCTTTTTCAAATCTGGTACATACCGAACCTCTGTCAAAACTCTGGTCGATCCATCGTGATTCTTCAGTCGAATTGAACCTATCCCCTTAGTTTTGCATGAGTTATCATTACCCATGAGCACAATTCCACCATTTAGCTCTTCGAAATTGAAGAACCATTCCTTATGTGGACACATATGATAAGTACAACCCGAATCTAAAATCCACTCACCAGATCCAGATGTTGATGATAGACTAACCAACACAAAATCTTCTTCCTCATGTTCGGCTACATATGCATCGGAAGTAACTTTACCCTTACCTTTATCTTTCTTCTGTAGCTTCGGACAATCTTTCTTCCAATGCCCTTTCTCATGACAAAAGGCACATTCATCTTTATCAGGTCTTTTTCTTGACTGTGATCTGCCCCTTCTTTCTTGTTTTCGACTCTTACTTCTTCCCCTAACTGTAAGCGCTTCTGCTGATTCATCCCTATTCTCTTTCTGATCTTTCTTACGAATTTCATAATTAAGCAAAGCTACACTCACTTCTTCAAAGGATAATTTTTCTTTCCCATGAATAAGTGTAATGCACAAATGATCTAACTCATCCGGAAGAGATCCTATCAATAGCATGGCCTTCTGCTCATCTTTGAAGGTTTCATCCAAATTCAACAAATCAGCTAACAAACGATTGAAATTATCGATATGATCACTAATATTCAAACCTGGTTTCAACTGAAGACGGTAAAGTCTCTTCAACAAATATAGTCAATTCTCATTGCTTTTCTTCATATATTTGTTCTCTAACGCCTTCCACAATTTACTAGCAGAGGTTTCCTTCATAAACAGATACTTCTGCTCTCTACAGAGACATGAGCGAATTAAACCACACGTCTTCGCATTTTGCTTCTCCCAATCTCTTTCCTCAATATCCTCTGGTTTTGTTTCTTCCAGAACAGTATCCAAATCTTGTTGATACAAGAAGTCCATAACTTCGCTTTGCCATAGGCCAAAATTATTTCGACCATCAAATTTCTCTACTTCAATTTTTACATGTGAAGATGAAGATGCTGCCATTTCTGCTTTACCCCAAAAGTTTTTATGCCAATAGCTTGGTGATCAAATGAATAGTACTCAAAAAGTTAGCTCCCAGGAAAGGCTGGAGGGGTCACAAACGGTCCCACTTAAAATCCAATCTCCTTAGACAATTATAGTCTTTTTGACAGAGCTTCCCTAAATTGTAACTATTCCAAAATAACACCCAAGCTCTACAAACAAATATTTAATAGCTAACTGATGCCCTAGACTATTTCCCAGATCAATCGAAAACTAGAGCTCTGATACCACTTGTTGTGCGCAGCGGAAATTAAACAAATACACAACTACTAATGCTAGCTATTAAATATAAATAACGAATAATAATAAAGTAGAAAAATAAATGCAAAGCGAAAAAGAAAGAACACACCAGAATTTACGTGGTTCGGTATAAAACCTACGTCTACGGGCGCTGCTGAAAACTTCCACTAACTTCAAAGCAAAATATTACAAAATCTGGGTAAGATCCAAAAACCCAGAAACATATGGGGAGAAAACAAGAATAATACAAATGTATGGATCTTTTACAATTCTTGTTTGGGATACTAAACCAATTAGCTAAAATGACTTATTTATAGCCCATTACAGGTCCCACCATATTACATTCTTCAGATGTGGGATTCTCTAAGCTTCCACCACAATATGTTCTTTAGATGTGGGATTCTAAGCATAGCTAATTAAGCCAAAAATCAACATTCCCTAACTTCACTTGTGAATTGATAGAAGTGTCCATGTCAAGAAAGATGTTCTCATTTCCTATCATGTGATTAGTACAATCACTAAAAAAAAAAACACACATTGCCTTGCTACTCAAGTACTGCACTTTGACAAGCATCAAACAAACTCACTTCACATCATAAAACAAACTCACTTCACTTTCTTTCACTTCTGAATTGTTTACTTGTTGAGTTGCTTTATATCTAAAATCCTTTTACAAGTGACTAAAATTTTCACAATTATGACATTAAAGCTTTCCTTTGAACTAACAATCGTCTTCAACATGACTATTTCTTTTACAAATTTTACACCCTTGAGAGTGCTTTTCTTCAACGGAACTTCTGTCACAGTTTCTTTTACCTCTACCTTTATTATTGCAACTTCTTCCACTGTCTCTACCTCTTTTTCCACCCCTAAAGGACTCTCCTTTGTTTTGATTATTATTTAGAGGCTATCTATTGAAATGTTAAATGTTTGGTGCAGATTGAAATGCACTGTCAATGGATTTCATATAGTGACATAACAATCTTTGCTTATAGGATTTTAGTAAACCCATCACTTCATAAATACTCAAGGTAGAGATATCATTTGTTTCTTTAATCACAATAACAATAGGATCAAATTTAACAGGCAAACTAAGTAATATTTTTTTGGGTAATTTTTGTATCATCAAAGCTCTCACCATGAGCTTTCATTTGATTAACTAACTCCATGAATTTATTAGAGAACTCTTTCAAAGTTTCACTCTTTTTCATTCTAATATTTTCAAATTCTCTTCTCAAGTGTTGGAGTTTATAATTTGTACCTTTGTGCTTCCTTGAAATGCTTACTTTGATGTTGTAGTAACCATGATTCCTAGAAAAATTCTATATGATACTACCTGTTGAATTTTACCTAAAGCCATAGCATCCTTTGTTTTCTCTCCTTCAATAATATTGATTCAGCCTCTAATAGTGTTGTTGTAGAGGTTAATTCTGAAACTCCATCTTCCACCAAGTCCTATAGATCAAGAGAAAGAAAGATGGTCTTCATTTTTACACACGAAAAATCATAATTTTCACTGTCAAAGATAGGTACAGAAAGCTATTAAACTGATACATTTGGACTTGCTGCAAAACTTGTGCTGGCCATGGACAACCTTTGAAAACTCAAGCTTTTTCACACCTTTCGACAACTCTTTTTCTTTGATCCAAAGCTTTGATACCATAATATGTTAGCTGTTTGTTGTGGGACGCAAAAATAGTAGTTTTCTATACTAAAAAACAAGAAGAATTGCTACTAAAAATAGGGGACAACAAACTTATTTTCTGTTATTCACCGTTGATTGAAGTTGGAATATTTATTGTTGCGCAACATCAATTTTATTGGCCCTACACCGGGATTATAAGTACTATGATTGTATCGTATTATCTAGATCATCGAAATTGTTAATAATATTACATGACAAGAGTCACTTCCATTTTATTTAAATTCGTATATAAAATGTTTTATGTTATTTTGTCTTCAGTTTAAATATTGAATATTTTCTGTATCATATTGTTAAATATATTATTAGTTTATTCACTTCGATTTTGAAAACTGAATGTCTACTATATTGTATCATTAAATGTTTTATTGACATTGCTATATTTACTATTTTTCAATTATCATGAAATTGCGATTTTATTATTACTGTAAAGCTACTTTATAAAATTACAATATATCATTTTGATTACATACTACATCGTAATGTATAATGTTTACCTATTGAGTTGATGATTCATCTCTCATCTTTACTATTTTTACAAATTAGTAGGTATTGTTTGTCTTGAAAGACGACTACGAGTTATTGATGTCACTTGAAGAGGGATTCCACTTCTACTATTGTGATTATATCTCTTGCTATTATTAAATAACCATTTAAGTTTATTCATTTTTTAAGACTTAGATGTAAAAATTGATTTTGAATGATCGTGGAGATGTGTTATTTAAGAGTTTTATTGAGATATTAAGACAGGTTTATATTATTGAAAAAAATACTCTATGAAATTATTCTTTAATTGTATTTAAATTTTGGAGATTTAAGTGGTTGATTAAGGTCTTGTTCGATATAACTTATCTAAATTGATTTTTTGGAAGTAAATCTTTTAAAAGTAGATCTTTTACAACCAGAGTTTTTAAAAGGAAATTGATGATTGTTTGGTTGTCAACTAAAAAATCATTTTTAAATTGTAAATTGTTTAATTGTATAATTTTTTAAAACTCTTTTAGATCATACATTTACCAAAATAAACATGAGACACCATTATGTTTTTCATTATGAATTTTTACCAAGAAGAATACATGATTTTTATCAAGATAACAGTACTTGAAAGTTGAAGTCTCTCTCTACCAGCCCACCACTTTCTATCTATTATTTATATGTTCTTAAAAACTGAAATTTAATTTTTATATAAAAAAACCTGCAATTTAATTTTTATAAATTTTTAATGTTAACTAGAATGCTATCACTAGAAGATCGTTGAAGTCAAAGACAAAGAACTCTATAAACATGGAAATTTAAGGGAGGGATACGTCAGTACACAGTCCCAATTTGTTTCAAACTCAAGTAGAAAAGGTAAATCGGGATGCTTACCGATTTCTTAAAACACTCGTGCTTCAAAATTTTAATAACAATGACAATTTTAATCAGAATCTTGAATCTTAGAAGCTTCTTGATTCTGTTAATGAAATCCTACAATTGATGCATAAAGACTATCCAAGACATGAAGGTGGTAGTCACAAGCCTCCAATCAATAACAATGAGCCATATAATCAAGAACATGTGATAGCACTTTGTTTTCTTCTGTTTCAAAAATTTTGATACTATAGGAAGAAATGTCACTCATATGAAAGTGGAGATTGGAGTGTTTATATGTTTAAAGAAAGTGTATTAGGGTGTATAGTGAGATTAACAAAATATAATATGAATATTTTAGACATTTTAATTTTTTTTTTTAAAAAAAAAAAAACTTAAAAAGATTTACTTAGAAAAGCTCAAAATTTGAGCTTCTATAAGTAAATTTTTTTAGTTTTTTTTTTAATTACCTAAAAACTCTACTAAAATAACAACTAAACGATGTCAAAAAAATAAATAAATAAATAAATAGAGCTTTAGACATAAAAAAGACATTTTTGGTCAGTAGATAAATTATACTAAACGTGCACTAAACATTTCTTTATATTGGCTTTTATGGCAAAAATGGGTTGTTACAATAACTCTGTAAAACAAATGGCTAATCCTTCTCATATATGTTTATTTATAAAAGAAAAAAATTATTTTAGTCTCTAACTTTTAGGAAAGAATCAAATTTTTAATTATGTTTTTCAAAAGGACGAAATATGCCTTAACTTTTGAAAAATGTATCAAATTAGTCTCTCTATTGGTCAACTAACTATTAAATCTAACGAAAAACGTGAAAAAACTAATTTAACCTTAGACACTGTTAAAACAGATAAAAAGACCATTATACACTTGAAAAAGTTAAATATTACAATAATATATAATTATCAAAGTACCCTTGATGAGTTTTATATAATTTTCATAAAATTATAGTTTTACCCTTAGAAAATTTTTGCATGCATGTAGCTTTGTCTGAGGATCTGGTGCATATTGATTAATTGTAAAATTATCATTTTACCCTTGCAATAAAAAATTTTCTTAAATCCTTATTCGTGGGTGTGATTTTTTTATTTTTATTTTTCCAGTTTCTACTCTAACTTTTAATTTTTGTTTTTGTTTTTGGTAGTTACTGCCCCAGCTTTTAAAATTTTAATAGTTTTTGCTCTTGCTTCATCTACTACTGTTTGCTCCATCTATTTAATATTTTTGCTATATCTATTAATTTTCTTCAGTCCATAATATTATATATTTGAGATCCACTTATTTATGGTATAATTGGTATATGCATGGGGATAATATTCATATATAAAAAATGAGTTTGTTCTTCAACTGGTATTTCTCCGACAAGTGTTTCCTTTTCTTCCCTCCACAGCACTGGTAGTCTTTTAGGTATAGGGATGTCTACGAAAATAGGCAACAATCTCAGTTCGAATTCAATTTTTGTTAACTTTTCATATGCATATGTTTAGAACATGAACATCAATTTTTCATCTGAGTCCACTAGAATTCGATTCCCATTCTAAGGAAATGTCACGGACAATTGCCACTGCTCTCATTCCTTTATTGGTTCATCTCTCCAAGTTTTTTTAGATTCGTTAATGATGCTAATGACACTATAATCCCCCGAATGTAGGATTGACAAGTTTATAACATCATCACCAAGCTTATCAAAACCTCAAAATGACCTCATAAAACCTAAAAAATAGTTAGAAATGCCATTGAACAAGCTCTACTAATAACACCATCTCAAAAATAAGCAAAACTTAACCATACATAAAAAACCATCAAAACACCCATGATTTCACATAGACAACCTTCCAATCCACTTTCAAAAACCCTAATCAATCCAACAATTGTACATAATAAGTAAAATACAGTTTTTGGTGAATAATAAGCACAAATCCATGTTCACAACCAACTTCCTGACAACATCCATAAAAAAATTAAAAGAAAAAACCTGGCAAACCAAAAGCTGCAATCTAAAAACCTTAATGGACTCACTTGACCTGATGAAAATAGTCACTGTCGCTTGAGAAGTTGATTGAACGGTGTCCGAAGTGTAGGTTGATAGTGGGTGAACGGGGTGGTGGTTGACAGTGGGTTGATGAGGGTCGGGTTGAGAGCAGGTGAACAAACGGGGTGCAGATTATTGAATGGGTCAGACGCATATAAATGGATAACAATTGGACAGTGATGATGGTGGTCAAGAGCCAGTAGTCTATCGTGGGTGAAAAGGTGTGGGTTGTTGAACAGGGTGGGGTGTAAGTCATTGAAATGGGTTAAGAGTGACCGAACAGGATACTGGTTGTTGAACGAGTTGGACAATTACAAGTGGGTGACCATCGGACATTGACAATGGTGGTCGAGGGACGATAGTTCATCATGGGTAAAGAAAAGTGAGTTATTGAATGAGGTGGGGTGTGGGTCGTTGAAACGGGTTGAGAGTGACCGAACGGGATGCAAGCTGTTGAACGAGTCAAACAACTGCAAGTGGGTGACCGTCGAACAATGATGGTAGTGGTCGAGGGACAATGGTCCATGATAGGTAAGGGGTGGAGGTTGTTGTACGGCATGGTGTGTGGGTTGTTGAACAACAATGGGAGGGGGGGAGGGACCCAAGCCTTGTTGAGACGGGTTTTCTTAAATTTTTCAATTTTTTTGAAAATTTTTCCTCATTTTGTCTTTGCTTTACATATGTCACCATCCTCCATCATAATTGGAAATACCAATTTTACTCTCATTCACTATACTATCAGTTAGGTTTGACCATAAGTTGATTAATAGAAGGAATTAATTTGATATTTTTTTGAAAAGTTAAGATTCATTTTGTCCTTTTGAAAAATATAGTTAAAAATTTGATCTTTTTCAAAAGTTATAAACTGAAATGATTTTTTTTCCCTTCATAAAATTACAATACTTGAAACATCCTTTTTTTTTTTTTTTTTTTTTTTTTATCTCTTTAACAAACACAACTGACAGAACATGCTCGTAATGATGATCTGGGATCCCTTGTTATCTATCTTATTGAAAATCTCCCATAGATCTACCAAGAATTAATGGTTTCAAATCTATGATTATTGTAATGGTTTTGGATTGATCAAACAAATTGTGACTCTGATAATATAGTAGGTTAAAACAATATTATTATCATTAACAAAAATCCAAAATTATAGTTTATTTTACATTCACTCCTCATCATATTATTATTATTTTTTTAAGTACACTCTTCATATTATTGATTTCCTTGTTCGGGCTTGAACTGAAGCTTCAATAATTTATACAATAATTGTTAATAATATAATACTAAATGAATAATTAAAATGACTTCACTTAAAGAAAACAAAAGAATAAAGAGAAAGTTATAACCTGGGCCAAAAATAATCCAAGTTTATAGTGATTGAGACTGGAAGATAGTATCCATAACAAGAATACCTACTCAGGAGATAAAATTCTACAAATTAACTTTAAAGGATAATCTTAAAAAACGCCCTAAAAACGAAACTAACCTCAGTTCATCCTAACTTTCGAAAATATTAGTGAAAAAACCCTCTACTATCAGCCAGAAGTAGTTTTCATCCAGATTTTAAGTGGTTTTGGGACGCGAACACTTAAAGACCAAAATGCACTCAACTTTTTATTTTTTAAAGAAAATTAAAAAATTAAAAAATTAAAAAAATTAAAATTGACAAAATTAAAAAATAAATAATAATACAAATTAATAGTAACTATACCAAATAAATATAATAAATTATTTAAATTTTAAAATTAATTAATCATTAAAAACAATTAAATTTTGAAAAAAAAATAGAGGTGTAGATCCCAATAGTGATCTCCACCATCCATCAAGATAGATGAATGGTGGAGATCCCATCTCCATTTTTTTAAATAAAAATTAAAAAATATTTTGGTGAATAAATTAAAAAAAAAACTAAAAATAGAGTTTTTTTTTAAAAAAAATAAAAATAGAGATTCAATTTGAATATTAGATCTTCATTCACTTAAAAGAATTCGAATCTTCATCGCAATCCACCTAGAAACCCTAAAAATAGCCCCAACCATCATCTTTCATCATCAATCAATCTCCCAAATCAACCTAGATGAACCCCAAACACATAAACTTCCCATATCATAAATGAACCCTTGTAAGCTCCAAAAACGACATCTAATAACAATCAATACAAAACCACAATCAATTCCACAACCCAAAAAAAAAAAAAAACAAAGAGAACCACAATTCATCATAAACCCAATTGATAATTAAATAAAAAAAAATAATAAATTAAAATTAAAAAAAAAAAAAAAAAAAAAAAACATTTGTTTGACCACCACCAGACAACCCCCTAGAATCAAACCCAGAATCAATAGCTTTGTCGATGTACTCACACCGCCACCAAACCGCACACTGATCTTCAACAACTTCAAGCACTCCGTCACACGAACCATCGTGACCATCATCCGTTGCCGTTGTACTCACACCGCCACTGTTGCCGCTAACAGCTTTGGCTCTCTCAATAGCGTCACCATTGTTGTCATTGTACTCAAGCAGATAGAGGAGACCTTAGTGGAGAAACAGTGGTCATTTCAATTTTGAGCGGAGAAACAGAGAAGACTTGAATGGTTTTCTAGATCTGACAACTTCGAAGAAGAAGAAGAAGAAGAAGAAGAGAGAGAGAGGGAGAGAGACAGAGAGACGGCGACCATTTTTTAATTTCAAGATTTTATTTTATTTAATTTTTAAATTTTTTATGAACATTTTTTTTTTTTAATTTTTTGATGTCACGAGACACATTTTAGATCAAAATGATCCAACTGAAACCCATTTCTAGGTTCAACCTTAATTGACTATTTCACAAAATCGTTACTTTAATAACTAATTTATTATTTCAATTGACAACTAGACCCTTTTAGCTAGTATTTTCAAAATCAGTTGTAATTTGATATTATTTTCAATTTCAGGTGGGAAATTGATAATAACGCTTAACTTTAATTTATGCAATAATTAGATCATCAAAATGACTGTTGTCACATTGATCAACACATCAAAAAGTAGAGAAGTCACATTGATCAACACATCAAACGGTAGAGAACTATCCACGATACATTTATGACATGGTCAAAAATTCACACAAATTCCTTCTCAAGGGGAACAATTCATTGCATGGTTTTACTTAAAATAAGAAGTTAAACTTGGTTTGAACATCTAAACTTTCAAGCAATAATCTATTAATGAAATTCTTCATAAGTAATCTCAAACACTGTTACATTCTTCCATTGATATATATATAATGTTAGACAGTGACATTAAAATTATCATATTTTTGAATTACAAACTCATATTAGTTTTGGTCAAGTCGTAGATTCAGCATGATGAACAATATTGTTGACATATGTGGGTTATCTATAAAGAAGATCCACGAGCGGCTTATGGATAAGAAGACTGACGGTTGTGGATCATGTTAATTTTAATTGATACACCCACAACTCATGGTGCAAATTTGAGCATCAAATTGCAGTACGCTTTCTTCTTCTCTTGTGTCCTTCCTTCACTAGTTCGGAACTAATAAAATGGAGGGGAAAAAAAAAGGCACAAAGTAAGGAGAAATAAAGATCAAAGCATCATAGTTAAACAAAAAATAAAACGCTGCCAAAGAACATATTCGTTTAAAGAGACTAAAATACTAATAGGTTATGAGTATTTTCTTGAGAGAGAGGGAGAGGGACCCCAACAAAAAACAAACATGAATAGAGTAGAGAGATACAATAGAGGAGGAGGATGACACTTTGTATTGTATTGGAAGTTTCCATTTTGTGATTTTCGATGAGTGTGTGGTGAGAGCAGCTATGGAACTGCGAGCAGCAACTAGGGCAGCTGCCACACCATTGGATTCAAGAGGCAGTTAACATGAAAAGCAAGAGCAAAAAAAGATACCTGGAATATATTTAAACTAATTCAATAATAGAAGGGAAAGCTTTGTAACACATTGATCACAGAACATAACATGTAATCAGTTCTATACAATAAATCTCTGACACTTTATGACATCTCCCACTCCTTACTTTCACTTAAAAGACTTACTAAATTGAAGAGAAAGCACAAAGTTCTTTCACTTGGACTGCAGTGAAACTATACTATCATAAGCGTAAACCATAGATCCTTTTAGAAAAATATATAATCTCATGAGGAATAGGTAGGTAATGCAAAGGAACAACGAATTCATAAGAATTTAGTGATGCAGATGTGAATTCTTTTCTTGTATCACAAATTCTTTTCAAACTCAAGTGACTTTCTCGGCAATGATGAACAGTTAGCAGTTTGGTTACATTAAGGAAATCAAAATGAACAAAGCAACATTAAGGAAATAGATACTTACTCCTTCAAAATCACTCCAAGGACGTTTCCCAGTATACAATTCAATAACTGTGCAACCCAAACTCCAGATATCAACAGCAAGTGCAAAATCGGGGTTAACTATCTGCTTGATGAGCTTAAACAAAGACAATGCCATCAGCATGGCCAAGCTATAGGATATCACAATTCACATATTCATGCAGCAGAAAGCAAGTACCTCTGGAGCCATCCACTACGCACTTCCCTGTAAAGAAAGATTAGCTTCTTGTCCAGTAAGCTGAGCAGCAAATAAAAAATTTATTGAAGACCAATATGAGAATTCCCAACTAATGAACTATTATGGCAACAAAACTAAATATGATACTGATTCATAGTCAGATAAGTAATTTCCCAGTCAACCATAGTATTTGTCTCTAAATTGTGTTGTATGATAAGCAATGGCACATCACATTTATGATCCTACTTAGGTTCATAACAAGTAAAGCACATGAAAACTCCCACAACATAAACATAATTTGAAAAAAAAAAAAAAAAATCCTCCAGTTTTCAAACATGCCCACATAATTTCTATGTTGCAAGTTGACCAGTATGAATAAGATTACCACATGAAAAGTAGTAAAGAAAAACATTTTCTTTATACATTCAGTTTAGCAAATGCCAAAGCACTATGAAAATACCTAATAGAAAGGCAAGCAATTTCTTTTATAAAAAGAAATGTTGGTAAGCAGAGACTGCACACAGTAGAGGAGCCCAGAGTGAAAAAAGCAAAGGATGAAAAGCAAGAGTGAAAAAAGACACCTGGAAGGCTGGAGATGAGCGGAGGATGAAAAGCAAGAGAAAAGTGGAGGAGCGTTGAACGGCGGGGCAGAGGGTAAAAAGATGCTGCAATCTGGAGAAACGAGTGAAAAGTGGCTGGAATGGGAAATCAGCTTGTTTTAAATGTGTAGTATCGTAGGTCTAATTTGTGTTAAAAATGCATAATTTATGTAAAATTAGTGTACATTGTACTTGAATGCAGTTAAAAATCATACATTCAACCTGGACGCCGTGCTCCAGGCAGTAGAGCTCCCAGCAGGCATTTCCGACCTGGATACCGGTGGCTTTGACGATATCGGAGGTCTTTCTGGCGGACAGGAGGAGAGAGAAGAGTAACATCTAAGGAAAGTGAGAGTTGTTGTGAAGAAGGTGAGAGTGAAGAGTCAGGTGCAGAAGGTGACATATATACAAGCGGTCATTGGGGCAGTACGTGTATTGGTGTTACATATTTCCCATTGGTGCGAAGCACTACGGCATCACGTCTTCTTGACTTGACCATCATCATCGTCACGCTGAAGTCTGAACAACAATAAATAACTTAACACCTAATCACAGGCAAAGTAATTCTTTTAGAGTAAAATTCTTTATCATTTTTTTTTATTAATCTTTTAATAATTTAATCATGCATCAACATTTAAAAAAAATAATTAATTAAAATGGATAGACTTTTTCTCTCTCATATCACTCAAACTTAAATTGATCTCATAAAAAAAATATCATATTAACATTGACAAAGAATCCTTGTCTAATTTTTTAAAGCTACCACGCTTAGACATAAATTAATTGTCCTAGGGACAATAATTAAAACTAACTATTTTTTAAAAAAAAAGAAAAAGAAAATTCTAAAATTTTTATGTTAATTATTGTTAACTTTATCATTAAGCTTTTGTAAGTTAGAAAAACCACACTTCATGTCCAATTTCGATCAATTAGAATCATATTGGTCAGCATCATTAAATGTTAATTGGATGGTGAGTTGAAATCGAGCAAGCTCGAAACTTATA
Source organism: Litchi chinensis (assembly GCA_019925255.1). Taxonomy (NCBI): domain Eukaryota; kingdom Viridiplantae; phylum Streptophyta; class Magnoliopsida; order Sapindales; family Sapindaceae; genus Litchi; species Litchi chinensis. Next base: position 30,629,266 of record CM034467.1, read on the forward strand.
TGAAGATCGTCATTTGATTTTGAAAAATGAGATTTCAGATCATTTTATAAGGAAATAGTAAAAATAGAAAAATCACATTTCACACCAGATTTCAACCTGTGTAAATTATTGTCAATCAACATCATTTAATGTTAATTAACATGGATGTAATTTATATCCAAAATATTTATATATATAAACAATTTATGTAAAGATAGAGTTATTTATAGTCCGTTGTTTCAGTGATGGATCCAAAAATTTATATGAAATAGGATATTAAAGTAAAACATAATATATACAATAATATTAAAATCCAGTTATGACATAAATACTATTACTTGATTTGCAAATACTTATCAAACTACTATTAATTGACATGTCAATACTTATCAAATTATATATATAAGTTAACCATGCTAATGATTTGTTAAAACATATTGAACTTAAATATCATATGCATGACTTGAAAATTAACACATAAAACACCATATACGAGACTCTCATGATAAATGAAGAAAACTTTTCATATGTACTTATAAATATACATGATAAGATTTAAACCCCCATCATAAATGTGAATAAAAGTCTATTAATCATTCTATTCAATTTTATGCACCGAAAAACATTAAAGTACTAGTCAATTGGTGTTATGAAATTTGTTGTTTTGTTACAGTTTTACCAATGTTTATTCGAATATATCGGTTGTATAAGGATGTTACAAGGACTTCCGGTATGCTCACTAAAACTGTTTGTGCTGGAGCTGCATTTAATCTCTTTCTCACATGCATGCTTGCTAGCCATGTAAGTTTGAGTGAAAATTAAGTCTCCACTATGCCCCCAATTGTCCATTGGTCTTAATAACTAAAACGGCGAAGCATTTTATATCAAACTTTTTAAAACATTTTCTAATTTGTATTGATAGACAAATATAAACTTATTGAAAAAAAAAAGAAACAGCAGCTCAATAATCCAATTATTTCCATGCAAATAAAACTACAATAAATTACACAACAATATTTATCTATATTATTTTGTACATAATTGTTCTAGCTTTTACATTATTCTTATTCAATCATATCTAACTAAAAATATTTAGTACGGGCAATTCCTTCACGTGTATATTAAAATATTATTTAATTTTTAGAAATAATACTTAAATATATTTCTTAAGAAACTTTCCCTTTATAAATATTTTTTAATTTCTTTAAGTTAGTTTGAGAAATCGTTTTCACAAAAAAAAAAAAAAAAAGAATTGATTGTGCGTCCAGAAGGTTGCGTGGGTTTTATATCTATGCTGTTGGTTATTGGAATTTTGAAAGCTTCTTCAACAGTATTTGACACATTATTTGAAAGCAAAAATGGCCGTTTGATACAGCCTGGGTTTATGAATCCCACTTTTTATTGTTGGAACCAGGCTTGATGCAGAAAATATTCTGTCCAAATTTTCCGCTAGCATACCAACTTTAAACAGATGCAGATGCAAATGGTGTCGTAACAAGTGATGGTGATTTGTTGAAAGAAGAAACCCCAACAAAAATCACCAATAGCTAGTTCAAAACACGACACAAGAATCAGTCACAACATCAACGTGGGCCCTATAAATAACATTTTTCAACAAGATAATTAATAAATAATCAATAAAACCTTGGAATGGAAAGAACTTGCAATGTAAGCCGAATTGATTTTGATGGTTTCTAAAATCGGAAAAAGTTTGTACAAGACAAAAAGTAGGAATTTTTTTTTTGAAATAAAGAAGGTTTTTAAATTAAACAAATGCATAACGTTTTTTTACGCGGGGTCCCACTCTCTCACTCTAGATGTTGCAGCGAACAGAGAGAGAGAGAGAGAGAGAGACAGACAGACTTCGTGTCAAAGAAGATGCGTGCACCATAAGTGTAGTGGGAGAGGCACATAATATGTACTGTGAAGACTTCTACTGACAACAAGCAAATTTCTTTTACACTCCCCTATTCTATACATTTGTTTTTATATTTTATAAATTATTTATTTATTCATAAATTGATCTGAGCATTCTTTATTTTATTGTAAAAACAAGAGAAAATCTTGTTTGATGTATTTTGTAGTTTTTTATATAACAAATAATCAAACATGAAAATATTGCACATTGATTCGTTGGCAAAAGTAATTTTTAATGATTACAACATAAATTTGATCTGAGAGAAATTATTTGAATGTAATCTTATTGAAAAATGTTACTTGAACCATTTTGAAAATAGAGAAAATATTGGAAAAATGGTTTCTTATGAAATTAGATTTAAATAATTTTTCTTCTGTCATATTGTAATTTATTTTTTTTCTTTCTTTTTTTTCTTTTATTTAACCCTTCATGTATGGTGAAAATATATATAAAGAAATGAAGTCGGTATGAAAAAAGAATATATATCTTATGTCATTAAATGTGTACATAAGTAGATCCATGAAGTTGAGAAAGAAACTGTGTCAGAAGTGTTACTACTATACTGATATGGAGACCTAAAAAGCAAATGGAGTGCAATGACTAAGTGGAAGGTAAAAGCTGTGTAGGTCTTGGCACTTTTTTTAAGTCTTTTTTGTTATCTGTCATCCATTAGATCATGAAACAGGCAGCAGGGCAGGAAAAAAAGTGAGAGGATTAAAATTTTAAAAGAGGAAAATTATTTTAAAAATTTAAAAATCAAAAATTAAAAAAAAAAAAAAAAAAGCAGTAAAGAAAAAGGTTGTTCTTTCATGTGATTAAAGGTCCTTTAGGGGACTCTTTTGTCTCATTATGTGGTTTCAGATTTTAGGGGGGACATAAATGGGTAAGGGCCACACTGTCACATGGGTTCTGACACTATATATGAATGGTGTCTGGTTACCACTCCCTCCTTTCACTTTCCATCTTTTAACCTCTTCCACATTTGAAAGATGAAATCCGCCCCTCGACAGAGCTGCCACTGCCAGACAAAAGAAGTCCTTTCAAATGAGCTGTTTTCCTCAGCCACATGGTTCCGCATAGGGGTGGGCACAAAAACATGAAATCGATCCGAACATCCTAATCCGGTCCGATCTGTAGGTGTTCGGATCGGATCACATGTTCAAAAGTAAGGTGTTCGGATCCTCACTTGTGAAAACACCATGTTTCACGGATCGGATCGGATCGGGGTTTCCAAAACCGATCCGATCCGTGAACCTGTGAACAATGATACATACATAATTTTATATGCCTCTATATAAAGTCCACTTAAGCTAACCCTAACATCCATCTCTCACTCCATTTCACTCTCATCTCAGTAGCTTGATGAGTTTATTTGCAGCTTTAGCTTGATATTTATATGATTGGGTGTTAGTGTTTTAGTGATTTCTATGCTTGTTTGTTGTGTTCTGTTGTTGAGTTACATATTTCATTTGCTGATTTTATATATATATATGTTATTATTGTTGTGAATAGGTGGGGAAAAGTATAAAGAGTGGTGCTGGTGGGATTTGAACTATAATTTCCATTAATATAAAATGGGCGTATTGAAATTCAGAAGATTTGTTGTTGAAAATGACCTTGAAAACTGAGTGCCCAATTCTCTTGTTTATTTTTATTATTATTCTGGGTGGGTAGTTGTCGGTGGTGTTTGATGTTGGTAGCCGGCAAAGGAGATGTTACACGTGTTTGATGTTGAGTAGTTTGTATGAATGTTTACAAAATTTGGGAGATATGTATTATAATTCACGAAGGTACACCAACAAGACATCTCTATTTATCTTCTTATCATAAGTTGAAATTGAAAGTAGGTGTTCTGATCCGGTCCGATCCGATCCGATCCGCGAACTAGGTGTTCGGATCGGATCGGTTCCTTCTCTTTGATGGATCATGTTCGGATCCAAAAATGACGATCCGTAAAGTTACCATGTTCGGATCGGATCCGGTCGGAAGCGATTCGAACATGGTGTTGTCCACCCCTAGTTCCGCATTATTGAATAGTGAAGTCCACAATTCTGATAAAGCAGCATTCACGTTCTTGTTAAATTATTAAAGAGTGGATACGGTTTCGAAGGATCCAAGAGTGGACTTCACACTTCTGTCAAGAAGCACTTATTTGCAGGGTACAGTAATTAAGGTCCATGGTCCACCTATTGGTTTCTGAATTTAATTGTGGCATGCTGGAAGGATGCTTTGAAATTTAATTGGGTCACCATACACATAGCAATTTCTTAATGACAGAACTCTTAATTTTTTGAATCTTGGCAATAGGTGAGAATGGTGATGATCCGCTATACAAAGAGTATGACCGTCCACGAGTACTAACAACAACATTCTTTAAGTTCTTAAGCTCACTGCTGATTTCTAATTTATTTCTATCATCATAAAAAGTTAAAAACCACCTGAACAAGAGCAATAATGAACACTTTTTGATAAATACCTGCTATTCATGTATGCATCTTCCAACTAGGTTCTCCAGATGCAAACTGAGCCAAATTGTGGATAAGGTTGTGCATTGCAAATGTAATATCATCACCATCTGATTTTTTTTAAAAAAATAAACTTAACACGAGATCATGAAAATATTTACCTTCTAATTCTTTCATTTGCCTGGTATCATTTGATTGTTGAATTAGACCTCCAGCCATCCGCAATAATACAAATTCTTTCTCTTTGAATTTACAGTGTTTCAGTATAACAGCGCAATAAGCCTACTATATAATTTTTGTTCCATAAATGTTGTTGTTAATGCTTTACTTTCGTTTTCCTTCTAATGTTTATCACTGACCTATGGGTTGTTTGCCACTAATGAATATGGTGTGAACACATTAAATTTATAACGTAAATTAAATTTCTTGCTAATTGTTATCTTCTTAATATACATACATGAAAAGGGTATGTGAAATTTGGGCGTAACAACCTTTTTTTTAACGTCTTGAACATACTTTATAAACGTAATATGAATATTGGGAATTTGAACTCATTATACATAGGAACATGAAAGGTGGATGCGAAATGCCACCCTACTTATGAATAGAAACGCAAATGCAAAAGGGTAGATGTGAAATGTTATTCTAATTATGTATAGAAATACATATTGCGAACAAACTAAAAAACGCTAAGGTTATATGTGAAATGCGACCTTATTAACGCATAGAAACACATTTTCAAAGTCCAAACTACTCCCTTTTCATTTTGTTGTTCATTTTGAATTTGGATTAAGTAGAGTGAAAAGAGAATACATTTCAATTGCACGTCATTGATTTTTTTACTTTTTTTGATATTAGCATATTATTGATTATTCGGGCCTAGAAGGAGCATGGAGGGGGATATTTTCAATGCTTTTAAATGGTGGGTCAGGAGGACCAAATGTTACTAAAGCAACTCCATCATTCAAATCTCAAAAAATTCCAAAACTAAAACCAAACCCCGTACGTAAGCAAATAAGCAGAAATTTCCAGTGTATAATATTTTTGATAAAACACAACACCAAATTCACACTAAAAATCTTTGCAAATATATATGGTTAATAAATAATATAGTAATAAATAAAATATCGTTCTCATAAAGATTGTTTACATTATTTATGTGTTAAGTACTAATTTTGTTAAGATCACATCTTATCCAAATTATTGAAATTATGAATTCAAATAAACACTAAAATAAAGAAAATGATAAAAACAACTAATAAAATAAAACACAACCAATGGAAAATTGAATCTAAGATTGCTTTACCCTACCCTGGCCCTTTACTCAACCTATATTTATTCTCATCTTGTGTTTAATTGAATACTAAAGTATCCACAAACCTCTTTCAAACACTCAAGTGGAATTACCCCAATTAATTAATCGATTATATTCTTATGACGATTAACTAACCTAAGCATGCTTACCATACAAACTACACCAGTATATTTCCATCTTGGGCAATCTATGTCATCCTATTTAGGTCTAAACTACGAATATTTTCTTTCAATTGCATTTAAGATTATCAAATCATATAAATTGGTGATCAAGCAATTTAATGCATGACGAATAAAATATGATAGGGCACAACAATAAGAATTTAATTAAAACAGTATCAAATATGGTGAATTCATGGATTAAAGCTACACCATAAGCCTAGATCAAAGGTCTAGTGCGTCATCAATACAATACAAAACAACACGCTCAATAAATAATCAAACAACATTATTCGATAAAGTGATAATTCTAATTTCACCCCTATAGCTTAAAGTAATCGTTAATTATCTTCCTATAATTTTTAAAATTCTCATTTTATCCCTTCTGTTAAATTTGTTAGTGAAAGGTGGTTTTCGATCATGACAATGTGCAAAAAGATCAAACTATCCCTTAATTAAAAATAAAAAAATAATTAAATTTTTTATACAATAAAATTTTAAAAAATATATATAAAAGTGAAAAACATCATGAAAAACACCATCATCATCCATTTATTCAACCAACCTAGACATCTTCCATTCATCTTCATTCAACTCGTTCAACCAACCCAAGCATCCTTAATCATCTGCATATAACCATCCATTCAACTAAACCATTATCAACAACAAACACCATAACTATCAACCCCTCAACATTGTCAAAACAAAATCAAAACATAACAACAACATTTTTTTTTAAAAAAAAAACATAAATTTTTGGGTTTTCAACACTGAAAAAGAAATCTTGAAAACCAAAAAATTTTAGATTTTCAACATCGAAAATCCAAGGATTTCTTGGTTTTTGACGTGAAAAGCCATAAATAGTTGGGTTTCTACCAAAAACCAAGAGATATTTAAGTTTCCAACATCAAAAACTCAAATTTTTATGGGTTTCTAGTGTTGAAAAATTAGAAATTTCTAGGTTTTCAACCTAAAAATTGGTGTATCTATGAGTTTTTAGCATTGGACATCCATAGATTATGGGTTTTCATTGTTGGGTATTGCTGAGAGGCAGAGAAGCGAAGAAGAAGAGAGAGAAAAAGAAGAAGAAGAAGAAGACGAAGAAGAAGTAAGAGAGGAAGAAGGAGAGTGAGAAGGAGAGAGAGTGTGTTTGTTACTTTTGAAGTTTTATTATTATTATTTTTTTGAATTATGATGACAGTCGACATAGTATTTAAAAAATTATTAATATTCTAAATTTTTTATTCGTTTTAATCATCATCGTCTATTTTAAAAATCAACGGTAAAGATATTTTTTTTAGTTTTCAAATATTAAATTACCATTTTATTAAATATTAATATTTTTTTTAATATTTTATTTTGCTTGAAATGTTTTACTCTTCCACCTTAGTGGTATTAACGTCTAAATCGACGGTTGGATGTATTTTGCATGTTTTAATAAATTAGAGGGTTTTTTTTTTTTTTTTTTTTTTTTACACATTTTATAAATTAAAAGGGATTTCGACCATTTTATCAAACTAAAGTAGAGATTGGGATTATCCCTTCGACAAACAAAGTTAAAGCAAAGAGAGAGAAATCTCAGTGGATGGTAGGTTTCCTTGCTCCTGAGGCCGACTTCCACTGCTCCACGCTGAAATCTTCGATCCTTGTTGCTACCGTTGAACCCAGAATTTATGTTGACGATTTGTTAAATCCGCCTTTGATGATGACGGCCTGACGTGGGCTGCAACTTCTTCTCCGCGGGTTGCTGCAGAACCTGCTACGAACTATGGTAGAGGTTTATCAAAAATCCGCCTCGTGTGTCTCCAAGGACAGCCCTTAACACCAAGTTCAATCTCGCCCTCAAATCTCTCTTCGTCCTTCTCTCAAGGGCTGTGTATATATGCGCAAGGGTTTTCAAAACTGCTGAACTTGTGGTTGAGAGGCTGTTGAAAATAATATTAAATGACGCGCACAGCAGCCTCTCCACCCACGATCAGGCCACTGTCACTAGTCTGTGTTGCGCAGCTTTCTCTCTTCTCTGTCTCAGTGTTAAGGGCAGCTCGATCCCCCCGAAAGTGTGTGAAAGTCGGCCTTTTATAGCTTCTGAACGAGGGGTAAACTGTCCACGTGCAGGTCTTGCTTGGTGCCGAAATCTTCTCCAAAAATCTGCTGCAGAAATTCCTTCAATATCAGATATCCTCTTGCATGATCCTCGAGTGATATTCCCTGCCTAAACTGGTGCGACTTCTTCTCTCGCCGCTTTTGTGCGAGTGGCTTACGCGGGTGACTCACAAGTGCTTTTGAGCGACTCTCTTGTGTGGGCATCATACCTGCGGCAACGAAAAGCGCTCCAAAAGAGTTGGGCGCCGGAGACATGCCCACGCATGCACTTGGACAACCCAAGATCTGCTTTGTTTGTGACAAATCTCTTGTATGGCTTCACCAACACATGGCATGAATATAGGTTTACTTTTGCAAGGCTTGCCTCGGCTCTTTCAAGGTTTACGGCTCCACTTCAACCATGCGCTTCATTTTTTTTATTCAAAACACGTGACCTGCGCTCACATGATCAGCAAGCAAATTGATTAAATAATATTTAATACAACCTACTGCTTAGACTAATGCATCTTCAAGTCAAGTGTGGACAAAATCCTGCATTTGCATTTTAATAATCAAAGTCAACCATCATACTCTTGCACGGAAATTAATAATCAATGTAGTCAATGCATGGGAATTTATTACTCATACGTGGTCAAGGGTCATATATAATTTCTTGTAATGGATTCAGCACAATTCACTTGTGTATTGATAGACGTCTACCGCAACTCGCTTGAATAAAATACTAAAATCATTTAATAACAATCGTAATCCACTCGAATTTTAATTACAAAAGTTAAATAATAGAATACGAAATCACAGTCTTTTTTAACGTGATCTGAGAAGTATGATTAAATTAATAAAAAATTATTAATATTTTTGTTATATGTATTTTCTGAACTCATTAAACGGGCTGGTAAAAGCCTGTGAAGGCCCAATCAAGCTAGCCCGAATACAGAAGTCCATCAAATGAGGCCCAGATGTCAGCTCTAAGTCCAGCGAGATTTATAGCTTAGTAATCTTCTCAACTCACAGCAGTGAGCTTGTGTTACAACAAGGTGGTAGCTCGTTCATAAACCACCACACGCGTAGCTCGCCGTATGTTTACCAGCGAGCTCCAACTCGAGGTCGCTATAAATAGGCAGCAGCTCGCCCAGAACGTAATTAATTCAATATCTTCCGGAACAGGCAGTTACCTAATCAAATAGTGATTCTCTCTCCAGAAACGGAAATTAATTCAAATTCAAATTCAGTCAATCTTATCTCAAGAAATTTAAAGCAGTTTCCCGATTTTATTTAAACATATTAGGAAGAGTAATTAATTTATGATTCTCTTCCTAATTTTCTCCTGATTATTTAGGAAGTATAATTAATTCATGATTATTTTCCTATTTTATTGTAACCAGATTTGTGACACCACTTCCCCTATAAATAGGGGTTAAAATAATTGTAACAGAGATCATCAGAGAATTAATAATATACTATCACTCTGCAGAACTTAAGAGAAAGACAGTCGTGGACGTAGGTCTTGTATTGCTGAACCACGTAAAAGTCTGGTGTTCCTGGTCTTGTTCTTGGTTCTTATTTGTGTCTTTTCTTGTTCTTGTGCTTTCTCACATTGATTGCAGGTAATTGGGTATTGAATACTCGTCGATTGAATTTTAACGTCGATATTTTTATATTTTAAAATAAGGATAAAATTTGAACCCTTGATTTTTTAAAATTAAGGAAAATATTAATCACTTTCATTAAAAGAGAAATATATACTAAAAATAATAATTTTAAAAATAATAATAATAAATAATAAAAATAATAAATTACTAATTAGTTTTTCAATTCAAAAATATGTGGAATAAATTTTATAATTTTATTACAAATGATCCATCTACCATTAAGAAAAAACTTTATAATTATAAATTACCCACTCACCATTACCCAAATCTGTTAACATTAATTATCTAAGTGGCAAAACTGTTTTTTTATCCTTTTCTTTTTTTAAAAAAAGTTTAAAATAAGTTAGATAAAAATCCATGTGTTAAGCCGCTTCTAGACATAATTCTATATAAAAACAAAATTAGTATATAAATATCTTTTACGTTAAAAATTATTCATTATAAAAATAATGAACATTATTTTTTAATAAAATGAGAATTATAGAAGCGTTGTTGGACATTCATTTCAGATGGGAAGCAAGACCTAGCCTCAACGGACAGTCCATTTGGACCAGTTGGATGCATCTTCTGTCTTCCGACTTCCATCCATACTTGAATTCTGTCTTGGTATGTTTATTTGGTCTCCAGTTGCACACGCTTGTATGTACTGATTCACTCGCACACTACACTCTCTCATCACTACATCCAGTCAGAACAAAACACCTTCAAAACGGTACACCTCAGAAACTCCACCTCCTCCGTCCCCAACCTCGTCTCCTTCCCCATCCTCTTCATCTCAGATCTTCACCTCGACTCTCTGCAATCTCCTGCCAAATCACCACCCTCCATCTCCACGTCTCATTCTCCTTACATCACCGCCAAAGCCCCGGCGTCATGGCTCCCCGTGGCGCCGGTGGCTCTGGCTCCAATATTCTTCTTCTTCCCCTAACAAAACCTTGATCTTTCCACCACAGTTGCTACACCCACTTCAGCTCTCAACAACCTTTTCAGATCTGTCAATATTACATCTTTTCACGCGGGTAGATGTGAGAGGGAGGGAACATGGCAATGATGCCGTCCTAGAAGAAAATGCAGTTCCAGGACGAGCGGGACGGGTTCATATCGCGGCGGCAAGCGCCATTGTCGACTCGCTCTGCAACCACCTGAGGGCGGTGGTGAGTTGCATTCAGCACAGGAGGTGAGATTGGAAACCTGTGCTCCATATGCAGCGGTAGTTCTCTGTTGGGAATGTGTTGTTTGCTTTGGAGCAGGTGCGGCAGGAGAAGGCAGAGTTACTTTGATAATCTCAACAGGAACAAAAGATCTACTAATGGGGGGTCTCCCATTTTAAGAATTTGGCTCTGGAGGATAAGAAAGGTAAGTGCTTTTTGGCTGCCAACTTGCCATGTATGTTGTTCGGTTATGTTGTGTTTCTCTTATATTAGGCAAGTGTAGATTTTGTTTTGTGTTGCTTTTGGATTTGTTTATGTTGATTTAGTTTGTGGAGGCTGACAAGGAAAGTGCTTTACTACATGGGAACCACTATCTACTTTATTTTATCTGATATGATATTTTGTTTCAGATTATAGTTGTAATTTTTCAACCCCCATGTTGTGGTCAATGGTGGTGGTACCTTTTCATCAACTTCATTTGAATTTTGCTGGAAAACTGGTTTAATTTTCAATCATAATCTGGCCTCTGCGAATGTGCAAAGAAAATGTGATTTTGGTTGGGGATGAGAAAAAGTGATGGCAAGCCTGGTTCCTGCTTTTTGGGAATGAGATTTTATGCATTGGCGGTTTTACTCATGTGTTTGTATGTATTAAATTAAACTGATCGATTTTCGGTTGTTTTGAATTTTCTCATGAAGGTTTTATACATTTTTTTATTTTTGTTACCTACAAGTAACGATGAAAGTTGTGCCGTTAAATATTTTTGAGTTATCAAACGTTCCTTTCGATTGATATTATTGTGTACGGGTACATGATGGCGCAGAAACCGTTGCGAAAGGTCATAAAGATGGCAACTCGAAGAATTTAGGAAATTTGGAAACCACCAAATCCAGCAATTCAGGACCTAAAGTGGAGGCATTGGATAATGCTTGCACCTCCAGTCCTAAAGGTATCATTTGTGGGGGTTCTTGTTTTTAGAATATTGTTCTTCAAATAAGAAGGGAGAGACATATTTTGGTTTGTCTTAGTTAAATGTCCAATTTCGACAGTGATTAAACTAATTAAACAATATTTAGAATTCATAAGTTGTGTGCACGTGCGCACTTGCCCGCTGCTCCCCCCTCTTTCTCTAATAGAGGATTGTTTGTGTTTATGCATATATGTGAATTATAATAAAGGGTATCTGGAATTTTCTCCAGAAAGTATATATGTGGTTATTTTTTTTGGTTGATTTACTATTGCTTTTGGCATTTATTATTATTATTATTATTTTAAAGTTTTGTAATCCATTGTCTACGTGACTGGACCTGTATTTGCTTCATAGAGTTGACATGATTAGATTATTTTATTTGTTAAATTGCTGGTTTAGTTGTTTCATGACGCAATATCCCTGTATATGTGTAGAAATTTGGCTGAACTGGACTAAGAAATCAATTGATAGTTGCAACCAATGTTGGCTTTATGTTACTTCGAACAAAAAAACTACATAGATTTATTTAACACACTTTATATGTTGCATAACCTATTAACAACTTGAAGATTTACATATTAGTTGCATCTAACTCTTTTAAAAATTTAAACTGGTCAATGTATTACTTTTCTACTCTTTTAACTCTTTTAAAATTTAAACTGGTCAATGTATTACTTTTCTGACTCTTTTAAAAATTTAAACTGGTCAATGTATTACTTTTCTGACTCTTTTAAAAATTTAAACTGGTCAATGTATTACTTTTCAGTTTGTGAGGAAAAACTTGTAGCTAAGTTATATATTTTGTTTGCTTGCAGGAGGGAAGATGATTTCATGTCGTAGAAAGAGACTGACAGAGCTGGATAGAATTGTTGGTGAATTGCTTCAACCTGAGGGCTAATTTTTTTTTTGGGAACTGCAACCTGGAGGATCTGTCTGTCTTCCTGCACCGCCGCTAGTTACTGCTGAATCTGGAGTGGATGTCAATATGCAAGGTATCATTTTATTCCTGCTTTGAAAGACCACAAATGCAGTAGGCTCTCTTCTTCTCTTTTTGTCATTCCTTTATGAATTTGGAACTAATAACGAATTATTCGGCAAAGTCAGAGCAAATCCACGAGTCAGGGATATTCAAAACTCATGGATTTGCTCTGTCTTTGCAGAACAATTCGTTATTAGTTCCGAATTTGTAAAGGAATGACAAAAAGAAAAGAAGAGAGCCTCTGCATTTGTGGTCTTCCAAAGTAAGAATAAAATGACGAGCATCCACTCTGAATTCGACAAGCGTGCTTCCGGCAGATCATCTTTTTACATATAGCAAGGAAGTACCACATCCCTGCAAATAGCTGTGAAGGCGAGGTTATAGTGTAACTCTTTGAACGTAAAGATAATTGAGATATAATTGTATGTGATATAAATTGTTTGGCCAATTATTATTATTTATTTTAAATTTTCTTTTTCCAACTTATTCTCACTTGTCATAGATTCATAGTATACAATATTATAATAATGACAGGGCAGTGACTCTAGGAATGCTACCTAGATGGTTCTCTCACAATGGTATAATAAGGCCAAACAATTTATATCACATACAATTATGTGTCATTTGTTTTTATTTTTATGTTCAAATAGTTAGGTTGTGACCTCGCTTTCACAGATTTTTGGAGGGATGTGGTACTTCCTTGTGATATGCAAAAAGATGACCTAGCCTTCACAAAATCTGTGATAGTTAGGGATATTCAAGGATGCTTTTGAGTCGTGGATTGTTGAGGACAAAAATTTAGGGAAGAGAGTGTACCAGTGTTTCATATGGGGCTTACTAAATGTCAAGTTTGTGCAAGATGCTTCTCTTATATGATCTTCATTCCCACATATAAGTTGATTGTACATTATTTTTTGAGTTCTGTATCATAATTTTTTATTCTATATAATTTGAGTAATACTATACATCTTATCTCACATTCTAATTTTGATCCTAATTAATTTGTGTCAATTGATGAGTAGGTAGATGTTTGTCAATTGGTGAAAGGATACTCATTAACGGTTATTTATTCTATTTTAAAATGTATTTACTCATCAATTGATACAACATGAGTTTGAATCATCTTAGATACAATAAACAAAATGTTTGGCATTATTGATATAATTTAGTTGTTCTTTCACCGTTATTGAATACTGAAAAAATAAGTTTATAATTGTCGACGTTAGATTTCAATCGACGAGTAATCAATGTTCAATCCCTGCAATCAATGTGAGAAAGCACAAAAACTAAGAAAGAATACAGACAAAGACCAAGAATCAAACAAGGAACACAAAGCTTTTACGTGGTTCAACAATAATAGGCCTACGTCCACGACTGTTTATCTCTTAAATTCTGTAGAGTGACAGTATATTATTCAATATTTTCTCTCATCATGTTACAATGATTTTAATCCCTATTTATAGGGAAAGAGGTGTTACAATTCTTGGTTGTAGCAAATCAGGAAAAGAATCCTGAATTAATTACATTCCCTAAATAATTGAAAAAAATAAGGAAAAGAATTGTGGATTAATTACACTTCCTAATATGTTTGGATAATATCAGGAAATTACTATAATTATCTCGAGATAAGGTTGATTTGAATTTGAATTTAAATAGATCTCCATATTTGATGAGGAAATCAAGGTTTGATTGGGTAACTGTCATATTCGGAGAGAGAATCATGGTTGAACTTAGTAACTGCCTGTTTCTGGGAGATATTGAATTTATTACGCCCTTGGACGAACTGCTTACTATGGCGGTCTTGAGCTCGAGCTCGCTAAAAGACGAGCTGTACATGAGGCGAGCTGCGACCTGGCTGTGCTCATGGGTCTGTTGATGCCAGCTGGAGAATCTTTTTGAACGAGCTGAAGAGCTTGCTGGGCTTAGAGTCAATATTGGGCCTCGTCTGATGGGCTTTGACTACGTTGACCTTATCGAGCCTTCTCATTGGGTCTTAAATGGGCCTAAATTGGGTTTTTACCAGCCCATTTAATGAGTCCGAAAAATACATATAACATTAACCCCCCAGCTCTTAGTTCGCTTCTGCGAGCTGGGAGCTCAAGCTTGCTGGTAAAAGCTAACTTCCTTGGCACGCTAACCTTCATAATTGCTTCTGTGCATTTTCAAATTCCACCTTTTCAGTTGCGACACGTGGCAGTCATGTAGGTGGTCACTGAAACGACGCCAGCGCGTCCCTTACACACGCATTAAACGCGCACGTCTGACGGTTTTATCGTACATGGAGCAGTTGAGGCGACACCTTCACGTCTTTTACATGCGCATTAAATGCGCACGTCCTTCAATCCAACGGCTGCATGATTTCAAAACCGTACTTCACGCTGCACCATTAGATTTATGACGGTTACACTTTTCAAAGATCTGACGGTTGGGGGTTCACGCTCGATTGTCTATATAAATCGATGGACCCTTTTCATTTTCTTCTTTCATCTATCATTTTCACTCGAAGCAAACAAGTAAACAAATCACCAAGTTCACAAAAGTCACCGATTCTTCAAGAAATCAGCACCTCCAGTCGCCGTTTTCTTCACTTTTCATCAAAGATTCAAGGTAAACATCAAATTTCTTTCTTCAAACTTGTAATTTTTGGTATATTTTCGTTTATATTGAGCCGCACTTGTATCTGATCATCCCTGTGTATGTGATGGTTTGAATATGTTATGCTCTTGATATCAAACTGTTGCTGTTGCTTGAATATCACTTGTACATAGCATGTTTGTTGTTGATTTATGATTGTTGTAGTCTTGTTAGCTCGCAGGTCGTTGCTTTTGTTGACTGAAACCTCCATTGCATAGTATGACTGTTTTCTTTTGTTCAGATGTCTTCAAGCGGAACTCGCAAGGGAATTATTCCAAGCAGTGAAGCTCGTGAGCGAGATGAAGCCCGAGCACATGCTATACAGGGAAGAGAAGCTCGGGATAAACTCACTCATCATCCTTCATCTTTAAAGCATCCTGAGGTGGAAGGACTTGTCACTCAATTCCACATCCCTTTGGGTTGTCGTGCATTGCTACTTGATTCAAAGAATCATGCATGTTATCCACCAAGGGGATACGTCGCCGTCAGCGTTCAACATTTTGAACAGGGGCTACGGTTCCCCATTCAACCGTACTTGATCGCATTTCTCAACAAGGTCAAGCTCGCACCATTCCAGTTGACTCCAAACTCCTATGTACAGCTGACCTCACTGGCTATAGTCTTTCTCAGGAACGGCCTTCATCCCCCTACACCAAAAATGATACAGCAATTCTACTCCTTCAAGGCTCTGAGCGTAGGGGAAGGAGAAAAACCGAAGGGCATTTATTACCTCACAGTCCGTCCGTCGAAATACAAAGATCTCTTGCCCAAAGGAGAAGCGAAGGGCAAGTCCAACGTCGGGCCATATAAGACGAGCTGGTTTTACGTCTCGTGCCCCTCTCTCGCAGATCTCTGAAATTTCAGTTTCGTCCTGAAACCAGGTATATATAAAGGAAATATAGCGAGCTGATTTTATTTTGTATCTTTATTATTATTCTTTAATCATTTGCTGTGCAGAGCTGAAAATGGACGAGTCCCCTCTTAGCAGCGAGGAAGAACGAGCTCTGGACAAGCTCATAATTTCAGAGGACGCGAGAATCAGCAGTAAATTTAACGATGCTATCCTTAGAGCTTACGGCCTTGCTCCTCCTAAGGAATCCCTTCTTCTTCGATCTGAGGAGGACATAGGCAAGACCAGCGATAAACCTAGAATTCCTTCTGTTTTTGAAGTTCCAGTTCAGGTGGGGGACACGTCTGCTTCCCGACCTCTGCAACCAGTCTCTTCACAAGCAGCGGGTGCAACTCGTTCACCTTCTCCAGCTCGGAAGGCTTCTTCCCAAGGTGCTCCTGCTCGCGCCTCTCCTAAGGCGAAATCGTCTTCAGCTCGCACCTCATTAAAGGGCGCATCTCAAAAAACAAATCCTCCAGCTTCTGCTTCAGCTCGGACAGGATCAGATCCAGCCCCTACAGCCCCTGCTGTACAGGTTGACTCATCCTCTTCCCCACATCACACATCTACCCAGGGGTTTCACTGCCATTTCCAGCTCGCGCTCCAGCCCCCGCTCCTTCCTCTGGGCGAATTCCAGCCAACAGGAGGAAACTTGTGCTTTTGAAATCTCCTCCTGCAAGTCCTGCCATATCTCTAGCCTCCTCGACTCCTTCAACGAAACGGCCTGCTGAGGCCTTGGCCACTCCAGCGGCCCCTTCAAAACGCTCAAAACCATCTGCCCAGGACCAGGCTCCTGCGGTCGCTGCTTTCAGCGAAGTGCCTGCTGCTGCTGAGGCCACTGCTCCTTCCACCGCTGCTCCCAGCGAAGTGCCACTTTCAAATGTTTTCGTAAATCTTCAATCGTTTCTGACTTCCAGTTCGTAGCTCAAAGCAACCCGAGCTGGCCCCCGTAAAGGGGTAACTAAGCGCTTCGTTCATGTGCGGCCTACTGCTACCTGGGATGGTGAACGCGATGTTCCAGAAGCTGAAAGAACTCCTTCGCCAACGAGACCAGACGTTGAGATTGGGTCTGGGGGAAGATATTTGACCTCCTTCCTTGACAATTGGGAAACGATCATGCTTACCCACGCAAATGTCTTGGAAAATAAGTATCTTAGAGGCGAGGATCTGGACGAATTCGTAGCTCGCCATTCCATGCTAGTAAGTCATTTTCCCTTATCTGCCGACCTCTTTACTTTATTAAATGCTAACTCATAACGTTTTCAGGGTGCTCTTAGCGCGATGAAGCGGAGAAGGCAGACAAGGGCTACAAACGATGCAGTAAAAAAACTGGAAGACGAGCTGGAAGAGGCCAAAGATGAAGTTGCGCGTTTGGCTGAAGGTAGAGTGCAGGGTCAGGAAGCACAGATCGCTGAGGCCAATGCTGCGAGGCAGGCAGCTGAGGAGGCCCTGAAGAAAATGGAAAATGAGCACGCCATGCTAAAGGATGAGCTGCTCAAGGCGAAAGAAGATCTGAGGCAGTCTGAGCAACGGGCTATACTGGATGAACAGCGGGCTTCAACTGCAGAAGAGAAGAATGAAGTGCTTCATCGCCAAGTTGATGCTGCTTTGGCGCGAGCTGAAGCTGCTGAGAAACAGGCCGAGGAGGCTAAAAAGCGAGCTGATGAAATGGGAGCTGCAGCTAAAAGAGCTGAGGAGGCTGCAACCAAACGAGCTGAGGAGGCTGCAACCGCGGATAAACGTGCCAAGGAGGCTGAGCATCGAGCTGAGGTGCTTAGGCAACAGGTGAGGGAGGCTATTCAGCGGGCTGAGGCTGCGGAGCAGCGAGTTGAAGACATGAAGAAAGAGGCTGAGGTCGTCAACCGTCACGCTGATAATGCCTTCGAAGAGCTAACGGTCTTCAGAGAGCAAGCAGCTCAAGAATTGGAAGTGCGGGTTGCAGATGCAAGGGACGAGGCTGAGGAAAGAACAGGCCGTGACTTCCTCTACACACTGTGGATGTCCCATCCAGAGATGGATTTTTCTATCTTTGGGGACATAGGGCTTGAAACCGTTGAGGATTTTAAAGCAAAAGCTCCTGGTGCGACCTCTCAATCTGAGCCTGCTGACTAGCTCGTCTCTCCTCATGATAGTCCGGCTTAGTGCTTAGATCTCCCTGTTTAGATCTAGCATTTTTCTCTTATGTTTGTTTTTATTTTTAATTTGTAACAAACTTTACTTTTAATAAAATTCATTCTTTCATTTCCTCGCATTTTCTGTATTGATTATATATGCGATGTGTTATACTTTTATTTATGCGAGCTAATCAGCATGACATAAACTCGTATTTAACCAAATATAATAATCCTTAACTTAAGTAATTATTTGGCTCTTTAATAAGTAATCTGTTGGCATAGATTAAAATCTTGTCCTTTAAATGGAAGCTGCTGACGAGCTGTTTAATCATTCAAGGTCTAATGAACTTATTTTCTTTTATCTTTTCGTTTTAGCGAGCTATGCAAGGACAAACCTTGCTTTTTAGGCTCTTTATTATTTAGCGAGCTATGCAGGGGTCGTCACCTCACCTACTTTTTAGGCTCATTTGGCGAGCTATGCAGAGACACTTAGTCATCTGCTTTTGAGGCTCTTTTTATTTGTAGCGAGCTATGCAGGGGTCGTCACCTCACCTGCTTTTTAGGCTCTTTGGGCGAGTTATGCAGAGACACTTAGCCATCTGCTTTTGAGGCTCTTTTTATTTGTAGCGAACTATGTAGGGGTCGTCACCTCGTCTGCTTTTTAGGCTCTTTGGGTGAGCTATGCAGAGACACTTAGCCATCAGCTTTTGAGGCTCTTTTTATTTGTAGCGAGCTATGCAGGGGTCGTCACCTCGCCTGCTTTTTAGGCTCTTTTGGCGAGCTATGCAGAGACACTTAGCCATCTACTTTTTAGGCTCTTTGGACGAGCTATTTAAGCTCGGAGCCCGTTAGCCTTAGTGAACTTAGTTGAGTCACAAGCTGGGAAAATGGAGCTTTCATTAACTAGAATGATTTTGAATTATATTACAAGAAGTTCACTGATAATAAGGACGCAGATGTTCGGCATTCCATGCTCGAGGGACTTCAGCTCCACTTTCACTAGCTAAATGATAAGCCTCATTCCCAAACTTGCTGTGATAACATATGGTCCTTCCCAGTTCGGGCCTAAGGATCCATCACTTGGCTTGCGGGCTCTAGGTAGGATGGGACGCAAAACTAAGTCTCCAACATTAAATTTGCGAATCCGAGCATACTTGTTGTAGTACCTCGCTATTCTCTGCTGATAGATGGCTACTCTCAACCTGGCCGTTTCTCTGTGCTCTTCAAGCAGGTCCAAGTTTGTTGCAAGTAGCTGATCGTTGTCGTTTGGATTGAAGGTTGCTCTTCTTTGCGAGGTGACTTCAAACTCAGCCGGGATCATAGCCTCAGACCCATACACCATCGAGAACGGGGTCTCGCTAGTGGAGCTGCGAGCTGTGGTTCTGTAAGACCACAATACTTTTTGAAGCTCATCTACCCATGCTCCTTTCTTTGCTTCCAGTTTCATCTTCAGGGTCTGTTTGATGATCTTGTTCACTGCTTCAACTTGGCCATTTGCTTGTGGATGGTCCACTGCTGAGAAGCTTTTAACGATCTTGAGGTCGTTGCAGAATTTGAGAAACTGGTCACTAGCGAACTGAGTCCCATTGTCTGTCACGATCTGCTGTGGGACCCCGAATCTGCAAATAATGTTGCTCCACACAAATTTCTCAATCTTTGTTGTGGAGATTTCAACTAATTCTTTTGCCTTAGCCCACTTGGTGAAATAATCCACTGCGACCACTGCATGTTTGCATCTTCCACGAGCCATCAGTAGAGGTCCGATCAAATCCATCCCCCAAATCGCAAAGGGCCATGGGCTCACCATCTGTTGGAGGTAAGCTGGTGGAGCTCGTGGAACTTGGGCGAACCTCTAGCACTTGTCGTATTTCTTCACTAAGTTAATGGCGTCCTGCCTCATGGTGGGCCAGTAGAAGCCTTGACGGAATGCCTTCTGAGCTAGAGACAGCCCCCAGCGTGGTTCCCGCAGTGGCCTTCATGTATCTGCCTTAGTACTGTTTCACACTTGGGGCCATCAATGCATCTTAATAGTGGGGCTGAAAACCCCTTCTTGTACAGTGCATCATCATAGATACAGTACCTGGCTGCTCTAGCTCGTAGACGTCGGGCTTCCAGCTTGTTACTTGGCAGCTTTCCATCCTGCAAATAACTTAGAATAGAGCTCATCCAAGAATCAGGCTGCACAGTTATGGCCATCGTCACATTCTTTTCCTCTGTACTTGGAGCTGGTAGAAATTCAACTGGGATTGCCCTAAGGAAATCTGCATCTCGTGTAGTCGCGAGGCGAGCTAGTGCATCAGCATGCAAGTTCTGAGCCCGCGGGATCTGTTTCATCTCGTACTTCTGAAATGCACCTAGCAGCTCGTGAACTTTTTGGAGGTAGAGGGCCATTTTTGATCCCCCGGTCTGATATTCCCCCAATACGTGGCCGACAACGAGCTGTGAGTCACTAAAGATTTTCAAGCGTTCAGCTCGCATCTCTTTAGCCAAACGCAGACCCGCGAGCAGGGCTTCGTACTCAGCTTCATTGTTTTTCGCCTGGAACCCAAACCTTAGAGCACAAAGGATTTTGTGACCTTCAGGACTGATCAGTAAAATTCCAGCTCCAGCCCTCTGCTCGCTGGACAATCCATCAACATAAAGTTCCCAGGCTGGACCTTCAGAAGATTCAGCTTCATCATCCACAGGTCCTGTAAATTCTGCAATGAAATCTGCCAGAGCCTGAGCTTTGATAGCCGTCCTCGGCTTGAACTGGATATCGAACTGTGCGAGCTCCACTGCCCATTTCAACAAACGACCTGAGGTGTCCGCTTTCTGCAAGACTTGCTTCAACGGATATTGGGTGAGGACTTCAATTGTATGAGCCTGAAAGTAAGGTCGCAGCTTCCTTGATGCAATCACCAGGCAATAAGCTAGCTTCTCCATCTGTGAGTATCTGGTTTCAGCATCTTGCAATCTTTTACTTACATAATAAACTGGAAGCTGTGTCTTTTCTTCTTCCCTCACCAATGCAGCACTTAGAGCTTGCTGAGACACCCCTAAGTACAGAATAAGTCTTTTCTCCTTCTTTGGGCTTAGAGAGAAGCGGAGCTCACCACATGTATTCCTTCAATTGCTGGAAGGCAGTTTCACACTGCTCTGTCCACTCGAAGCTTTTGGCCTTCTTGAAAATATAAAAGAAAGGGATGCACTTATCTGTAGCTTTCGAGATGAATCTGCTCAGTGCTGCGACCTGGCCATTGAGGCTCTGCACATCCTTCACCCTGGTCAGCGATCTCATGTCAATCAGTGCTCTGATCTTCTCAGGGTTTGCTTCGATTCCCCTACTATTGACCATGAAGCCCAGAAACTTCCCAGAAGCTACTCCGAACGCACATTTGAGCGGATTTAACTTCATTTGGTAGCTCCTCAGAATCTGGAACATTTCTCTCAGGTCGCGAATATGGTCACCTATCTGCTTGGATTTCACTAGCATATCGTCAACATAGACTTCCATGGTCTTTCCGATTTGCTCCTCGAACATCATGTTCACCAAGTGTTGGTAGGTCGCTCCAGCATTCTTTAATCCGAATGGCATCACCTTGTAGCAGTACAATCCCCGATCAGTCATGAACGAGGTGTGCTCTTCATCCTCAGATTTCATTGGGATCTAATTATATCCCGAATATGCGTCCATGAAGCTCAAGAGCTCGTGGCCAGCAGTAGCATCCACGAGCTGGTCTATCCTTGGTAAGGGAAAACTGTCCTTAGGGCACGCCTTGTTCAGGTCAGTGAAGTCGATACAAGTCCTCCACTTTCCGTTCTGTTTCTTCACCAGTACAGGGTTGGCGACCCAGGTCGGGTAGTAAGCTTCTCTGATGAACTTGTTAACCAGCAGCTTGTCTACCTCTTCTTTTAGTGCTAAGTATCGTTCCCCTGTCATTGCCCTTCTCTTCTGGCGAACTGGCTTAAAATGAGGATCAATGTTCAGCCTGTGAGACATCACTTTGGATCTATTCCCACCATATCCTCATGATTCCATGCAAACACATCCAAGTTCGCCTTCAGGAAGTCAGCGAGCTGGATTCTCAGTTCCAGAGCTAACCCTCTCCCCAGCTTCAAACATCTTTCTGGATCCGTCTCGCTGACTTGTACATCTTCTAACTCCTCAATTGGACCGGTAGCTCGGTCTGCATCTACCTCGCGAGGGTCCAGGTCGTGACTGACTCCTTTCTCAGTCATAGCTCGTGGCTCGCCCCCCGAGACCACGTTCACTTTCTTTCCTCTTACACCCATCTTCACAGCATCTTCATAGCAACGCCGGGCTAGGTGCTGCTCTCCTCGAACACATCCAATCTCATTTTGAGTCGGGAACTTCACTGTCAGAGTTCTGGTTGAAGTAACCATGTCCAACTCGTTCATGGCAGGTCTCCCGAGGACCACATTATATGCTGATGGGCAGTCAATTATCAAAAAGTCCGTCAGAGTTGTTGCCTGACGACCTACCTCCCCCAGAGTCAATGGTAATTTTATCTATCCCACTGATACCATAGCATCTCTAGTGAAACCATACAAAGGTTCTGAGGACGGTCTCATTTGTTCTGCTCGCAGCCCCATCTGATCAAAACAGCTCTTATACATCACGTTCACCGAGCTCCCAGTATCGATCATGATGCGCCTAACTTCCACATTGCTGATTTTAGCTCGTATGACCAGCGCATCATTATGGGGTCAAATCACACCCCTAGCGTCCTCCTCGGTAAACACAATCTCGTCCGAAGTCGGCTTTGCCCTTTTTGCAGGTCCTTCTGACCCATTGAGCTGAAAAGAATGATTCGCCTCTCGGACGTATCTCTCATGCGATCTGTTGGAGTCACCTGCAATATGGGGGCCACCATGAATGGTAAAAATGGTTCTTACCAAAGGTTCATGCTCTGGTTCAAGAGTTTGTAGGGGCTGTTGCTGTGCTGGCTGTTGCTGGTGAGGTCGTTGCTGGTGAGGTCGCTGGTCACCAGGTCTTGCCACATATTCTCTCAAGCGACCTCGCCTGATCAACTTCTCAATGGCGTTCTTCAACTACCAACAATCCGAAGTACTGTGTCTTACCTCATTATGATAGGCGCAGAACTTATTCTGATCTCTTTGATGAACGGGAGCCCTTATAGGATTGGGCCTCCCAAAATCCTCCTTATTCCTTTCCGCAGCGTAAATCCTGTCCGGTGATGCCGTCAGGACGCTGTATCCTTCCTGGCGACCTTGACGTTGAGGTCGCTCATACCTTGGCTCTCTCCTCGCTCTCTTGGCGATCTGGTTACTTGAGCCATTATTTATTCCTTCTTCGTTCTTGCCATTGTTTCTCTTCTTTGGCTGGCTGGAACTGCCCGCTTCATTCTTCTGATTTTGCTTCTTCGAGCCGAAGGTCTCTTCCCACCTGATCTCTTTCGCAGCTCGCTCGTAGAACTCTCCCAGATCCTTCACTGGGGACTTGTAAATACTCTCGTATAATTTTCCATCCTTGCGCAGCCCAGCTGAGATCGCTGTCAGTATGCTTTCATCTGATGGATGCTCGACATTCGCGATCTCGCGTCTAAACCTGGTGATGTATTCCTTCAACGACTCACCCTGACGCTGAAAGATCATGGCTAGGTGGCAGGATGGAGCGAGCTGCCTTCTCAGTGCCCTGTATTGACCAACGAACTTCTGTTCGCATTCTTTCCAACTGCTTATGCTGCGAACTTGGGAGATTCCTGAACCACGTCCTTGGAATGTCTCCTAAAGTAGCTGGGAATACTCGGCACTTCACCATAGGATTGCCTGTTTACAGATTCATCTAAACGTTGAAAGCGTCGAGATGGTCATAGGGGTCACTGTCCCCGTTGTATTGCTGCATATTCGGCATCTTAAATCTCGGAGGGAGAGACTGTGTCTCAATCTCCCTTGTAAATGGGGTCCTATCTCCGTAGAGCCCACGTTGGTCCAGGACTCCAGGTCGCGCTTCCAACTGTTGGACCCTTTGGAGGAGCTCCTCTACTTGGGGATCTCGGAGCTCGTATCTCCTCCTGTGACCGTGACTTGGAGCCGGATGTTCAGGGTCATACCTTTCGTCCTCCTCAAACTGACCCTCATGATGATGGGATCTTACTTGTTGCCCATCCACTTCATCGACATACCGAGCTGCAGCTCGGATTCTATCCTGCCCAACCTCTACTCGCTGGTTTCCACCTTGGCTTAGCCTAACTACCAGGCTAGCCGGGCACGCGACCTCCCTTTCGTGTTGAATAGGATGTCTTTCAACCCTTGAATGCGCATTGGAGGAGCGAGCCGAGTCTGCAGGTCGCGGGACTTCTCTTGCCAACCTTTCAAGTCCTTGCGTTGGTTCATGCGGCTGGGGCACCCCTCGTGGTGCCTGAACTTCCACCCTAGTCACGTTTTGAACCTGAGCCTGCACCAACATGTTGACGGCTTCCGTGAGCTGTCTAACCGTATCCTCCAATGCTTCTTGCCTCTGTAACAACGCATTCTGCCCTTCGGCCACCTGGGCAATTGAAACCGTTTGACGGTGAGGCAGAGGAGGGATGCCTGTCGCAGCGCCGAGTGCATGTCCATGGGACGGGCCTGCTGCATGCGTGGTTACGTCCTGCACAGGCTGTAAGTTCTGCTGAGATTGGTTCATATGACTCTCCGCCTGGTCATCATCTCCAAGGAATCTGTTTGATCTAGTCTTTGTCATATCACTATGAATCAAGAAATCGAGATGATTAAGACTGCAGTTTGGGCCCTCCTTCTAGCGTCAAAATGTCGACGTTAGATTTCAGTCGACGAGTAATCAGTGTCCAATACCTACAATCAATGTGAGAAACCACAAAAACCAAGAAAGAATACAGACAAAAACCAAGAATCAAACAAGGAACATAAAGCTTTTACGTGGTTCAGCAATAATAGGCCTACGTCCACGACTGTCTATCTCTTAAATTCTACAGAGTGACAGTATATTATTCAATATTTTCTCTCATCATGTTACAATGATTTTAATCCCTATTTATAAGGAAAGAAGTGTTACAATTCTTGGTTGTAGCAAATCAGGAAAAGAATCCTGAATTAATTACATTCCCTAAATAATTGGAAAAAATAAGGAAAAGAATTGTGGATTAATTACACTTCCTAATATGTTTGGATAATATCAGGAAATTACTATAATTATCTCGAGATAAGGTTGATTTGAATTTGAATTTGAATAGATCTCCATATCTGATGAGGAAATCAAGGCTTGATTGGGTAACTGTCATATTCGGAGAGAGAATCATGGTTGAACTTGGTAACTGCCTGTTTCTGGGTGATATTGCATTTATTACGCCCTTGGACGAACTGCTTACTATGGCGGTCTCGAGCTCGAGCTCGCTAAGAGGCGAGCTGTACATGAGGCGAGCTGCGACCTGGCTGTGCTCATGGGTCTGTTGATGCCAGCTGGAGAATCTTCTTGAACGAGCTGAAGAGCTTGCTGGGCTTAGAGTCAATACTGGGCCTCGTCTGATGGGCTTTGACTATGTTGACCTTATCGGGCCTTCTCATTGGGTCTTAAATGGGCCTAAATTGGGCTTTTACCAGCCCATTTAATGAGTTCGAAAAATACATATAACAATAATGCATATTACAAAATATCCTAAGCAAACCGTGAGTATTTTGTGTCCAAGAATTTTCTAACTTGCTGATATAGAGAATCAGTATTTGTACATTATTTTTTGAGTTCTGAAACTGTAGCATAATTTTTTATTCTATATAATTTGAGTAATACTATACATCTCATCTCACATTCTAATTTTGATCCTAATTAATTTGTATCAATTGATTTGTAGGTAGATGTTTGTCAATTGGTGAAAGGATACTCATTAATGATTATTTATTTTATTTTAAAATGTATTTACTCATCAATTGATACAACATGAGTTTGAATCATCTTAGACACAATAAACAGAATGTTTGGCATTATTGATATAATTTAGTTGTTCTTTCACAGTTATTGAATACAGAAAAAATAAGTTTATCATGCATATCGCAAAATATCAGAAGCAAACCGTGAGATATTTTGTGTCCAAGAATTTTCTAACTTGCTGATATAGAGAATCGGAATTTTATGATTGTACATTATTTTTTGAGTTCTGACACTGTAGCATAATTTTTGATTCTATATAATTTGAGTAATACTATACATCTCATCTCACATTCTAATTTTGATCCTAATTAATTTGTATCAATGATGAGTAGGTAGATGTTTGTCAATTGATGAAAGGATACTCATTAATGGTTATTTATTTTATTTTAAAATGTATTTACTCATCAATTGATACAACATGAGTTTGAATCATCTTAGATACAATAAACAGAATGTTTGACATTATTGATATAATTTAGTTGTTTTTTCACGGTTATTGAATACAGAAAAAATAAGTTTATCGTGCATATCGCAAAATATCAAAAGCAAACTGTGAGATATTTTGTGTCCAAGAATTTTCTAGCTTACTGATATAGAGAATCGGTATTTTATGATTGTACATTATTTTTTGAGTTCTGACACTGTAGCATAATTTTTTATTCTATATAATTTGAGTAATACTATACATCTCATCTCACATTCTAATTTTGATCCTAATTAATTTGTATCAATTGATGAGTAGATAGATGTTTGTCAATTGGTGAAAGGATACTCATTAACAGTTATTTATTTTATTTTAAAATGTATTTACTCATCAATTGATACAATATGAGTTTGAATCATCTTAAATACAATAAACATAATGTTTGATATTATTAATATAATTTAGTTGTTCTTTCACGGTTATTGAATACAGAAAAAATAAGTTTATCATGCATATCGCAAAATATCAGAAGCAAACCGTGAGATATTTTGTGTCCAAAAATTTTCTAGCTTGCTGACATAGAGAATCAATATTTTATGATTGTACATTATTTTTTGAGTTCTGATACTGTAGCATAATTTTTGATTCTATATAATTTGAGTAATACTATACATCTCATCTCACATTCTAATTTTGATCCTAATTAATTTGTATCAATTGATGAGTAGATAGATGTTTGTCAATTGGTGAAAGAATACTCATTAACAGTTATTTATTTTATTTTAAAATGTATTTACTCATCAATTGATACAACATGAGTTTGAATCATCTTAAATACAATAAACAGAATGTTTGACATTATTGATATAATTTAGTTGTTCTTTCACGGTTGTTTAATACAGAAAAAATAAGTTTATCATGGATATTGCAAAATATTAGAAGCAAACCATGAGATATTTTATGTCCAAAAATTTTTTAACTTGTTGATATAGAGAATCAGTATTTTATGATTGTACATTATTTTTTGAGTTCTAACACTGTAGCATAATTTTTGATTCTATATAATTTGAGAAATACTATACATCTCATCTCACATTCTAATTTTGATCCTAATTAATTTGTATTAATTGATGAGTAGGTAGATGTTTGTCAATTGGTGAAAGGATACTCATTAATGATTATTTATTTTATTTTAAAATGTATTTACTCATCAATTGATACAACATGAGTTTGAATCATCTTAAATACAATAAACAGAATGTTTGGCATTATTGATATAATTTAGTTGTTCTTTCACGGTTATTGAATACAGAAAAAATAAGTTTATAATCATATTGCAAAATATCAGAAGCAAACCGTGAGATATTTTGTGTCCAAAAATTTTCTAACTTGCTGATATAGAGAATCAGTATTTTATGATTGTACATTATTTTTTGAGTTCTGGCACTGTAGCATAATTTTTGATTCTATATAATTTGAGTAATACTATACATCTCATCTCACATTCTAATTTTGATCCTAATTAATTTGTACCAATTGATGAGTAGATAGATGTTTGTCAATTGGTGAAAGGATACTCCTTAATGGTTATTTATTTTATTTTAAAATGTATTTATTCATCAATTAATACAACATGAGTTTGAATCATCTTAGATACAATAAACATAATGTTTGGCATTATTGTTATAATTTAGTTGTTTTTTCACGGTTATTGAATAGAGAAAAAATAAGTTTATCATGTATATGGCAAAATATCATAAGCAAACTATGAGATATTTTTTGTCCAAAAATTTTCTAACTTGCTGATATAGAGAATCAGTATTTTATTTTATTTTATTTATTTATTTTAAATTAAGCTCTGCTACTGTTTTTCTCGGTGCCTTTAGTCGAAATCACACAACGATCAATAATGGTGATGACTGGGAATCTGCCCTCGTTATTGCAATGCCAATCTACTGGGTGGTAACATTTGCCCTTTTCATTAGAAGCCTGCTGGTTGGTATATATTATTTCAATTTGTTCTTATTTCTCATTTGAGTTTATGTAAGTTTGAGTTGAAGCACTTGACATTATTTTCTCTGGACCATAGATTTTGTGCAATAGCGACTGTAACCTGGGCAAAATCGAAAAAACGAAAAGAAGATTCGTGACCAGGGCATTGGGGAGAGCACCGGTTGAAGCAACTCTGATCCTTCCCACGAGATCTACCGTCCCTAGAGTATGAGCGTGGGGATTCCATGTTTATGCTTTTTATGTAGGCATCCTCATTCTATCCAATGAATTACTGTCTACTTTCTGTCCAATGCATGTTTATGCTTTTTATGTAGGCATCCTCATTCTATCCAATGAATTACTGTCTACTTTCTGTCCAATGCATGTTTATGCTTTTTATGTAGGCATCCTCATTCTCATTTGTTTTATGTATTCATATGGTTACAGCATTCTGATGCATATAGCGGTTTACGTTTGATTGTGGTTACTAATGTCATTGGTTTTTTTTACTTTTTTTTGCAGTCGCTTTTTCCATTTTTGGCTCATGTAACAGAAGGCTGGCTGTGACAGTATGATAGCAGCAATATATTTATATTTTTGAAAAACTAAATTTGTATATTGATTAAAATAATTTACAACCCAAAAATTTGACCTATTAAATCTGGAGCAGTAGTTTCCTTTTTCAGGGGATGCAATGTCTGTAAATTAATTTGTATATGTAAAAATCTGGTCCTAGTGATAATACATGTGGAATGGTTGTTTTAGACTAGTGATTGAAGGTAGATAAAAGATATATTAGAATTTTGTTCGAGAGGTTGGTTCTATGAATTAATTGTTATATAGAATCAAAATTGAACATATTAATTTAAAAAATAATTTCATTAATAAAATTTGCTGTTTGTAAAAGGTTTAATTGTAAATTATTTCAAAATTATCAAGTGTTAACAGCCTAATTTACAATTATTTCCTATGTTAATTCTTATTGTAACTTGTAAAGAATAAAGTTTTATAGTTCTTACTAAGTGAAAATTATCCCAAATATCATTCGGAGGATATTTGGAAAAGTCAGTAAGTTTTGAAAATGATAAAAAAAAGTTAGTTTTTGTTAACATCATCAATATACAATCATAGTAAAAGTTAAATATTTTTAGCACCATCAATACCTATGGATTTTGAAAATAATAATAAAAGTTAGGTGTTTTAATCAACGAAAGGTGGGATGCTTTCAAGAATTAAATGCTTAAAAACGGCAAATATATATATATATATATATATTGGCATAAAAATGATGGGAATTTAATTAATTATTCGGTATACGTACAATCAGCAGTCAGCAACATCCACCCATGGACGCATACAATTCATTTCTTTGCTCGATTTCTACGAAATCACCACTTGCTTTGAATCGCCAAACAAAGTGAACCTTAGACAATTAGCTCAGAAGCAGCATGTGTTATGGCTCTCTTGTCACGATTCTATCCTCTGGTAAATTTTTCCCTATATGCAATAATCACAACGACAGACACATATAAATCCTATTATACTCGAATTTCTTTTCGATTGAAATGTTGAAATAAGTTGAGACTTACTACTATTGACTCGGCAGGCAAGACACATGCATGCCTGAGATACTGTTTGTGATTGTATATATGTTTTATAATGAAAAGGTTTTTGGTAATTGCGGTTCACTTCCACGGGGTCTTGGATGATATGTGAAAAATAGTAAGATTTCCCCATTTTTTGTATCCATGTGCCAAATAATACTTTGAATTTCAATAGTATCTAAAAAGTCGTTTCTATTGAATTTCCCCCTAGGAAAACGACATAAAACATTAAAAACTAGAACTAAACAGCCCCAAAATAATTTAAGATACATGATATATACACAGTATAATCGCATAATTCAAGATATAATAATGCTACATGATTCATATAATATGAAGAAATTAATTAAATACAATAATGCTACATAACCAATAACATTCAGTCTTCAGGTATCAGTAAGTTTCCCCTTCTTGATATGGAGGAGCTTGTCATAAACAAGCCATGCAAAGCTGAGGAAATGGTCTCGATCCAATCCTTCCAACCCTTGGTTATAGAGGCCCCAGTAAGTCGGATGATACGTTACATGATACCAAGCTGAAGCTTTTGCATACACTTGTTTTTCATTGCCAGAATCACCTTCTGTTTGGTCAAACCAGGCCCTTGCAAGCCTTGCAAGTGACTTCACAGCCAAACTTATTTTTTTCTCAGTGTCTGATGGCTCACGGCCCGTTTGGTAGAACCAGGCCCTAGCCTCCTTTTTTAGTGACTCCACAGCATAACTGACTCTTATATTGTCATTTTTCCTGTCAAAAAATCTTGCCATTTTCATTATGCACCCACTTAATATCTCAGCTTCTGTTTTGATGCCGTAATAATCCATCAAGTTCCCCAACTTGAAGTCATACTGCTTTTTATAATAGACTGCTCCGTCTATGTATTTACCAAAGCCGTCCACTTCCATGTCAGGATCATAAGACAGCATTGCCACTTCCCTAGTGAACGATTTTATGGCAGCTTCAGGAGGCTTGATGTCCTTAACCGCCCGATAAAGCTTTCCAAGGACACGTTTTGATTTATAGGTGAATTTTTCTTCTTTTTCCATGAAATCTGGGTACTCTTTGACGCGCAAATCCTGAGGTATTTCAACTACCACACCAGTTTTTGGGAAGTCCACAGCTTTGAAGGCTAGCTCTGCAAGCTTCCTACACGGAAGACTCATGGCCTTGTTCCACTCTTTGTCTGCAAACACCACATGGGCATTGCAGATGATTCCCAAGCTGTCATTCATTATGTAGTCCACGAAATACTCTTCTACGTCCTGCAACACACCGTTAAATATGTCAAGACAAAGATGACATAGAGTTTGAAAACAGAATCCAGAAAATCACCTCAATTGTAACACCATTCTCCGATTCCTTAGGTTTTACTGGTGGATAGTCTGTGGGCAGAATCTGGCGAGGTGGAATGAGATCAAGATCCCAGCACACAAAGTAGACATCTCCATCCAGATCACTCCCAGAACATTCATCTGTGTGAGGTCTAATTAACAAATTAAGTTGTGTTAGTAACCCAAATTCCCACATATCATGTAAGATGATAGCATGAAAGAGTTTTACCTTTTTCCTTTCGCGGGGAAAACAATGCAATCGGCCATGTGGTGCAAAGCAGGCACGTCCACCGCCACTAAAACACGCATGTCTCCAGGGTGTAGACATGGGTTCTTGGCAACAACTACCTTGCCCTCAAGAATATTGTATCTATCTGAGTGATGATGTTTAGAGTCAGAGTATTGCACAAAAACCTGACCATACTCCAGAGTGGCTGTTTCATCAAGAGTTCCCATCATAGCTCGTCCATTTGGGACAAGTATCCTTGTTCTACTCCGCAACTCCTGCAGATGTGAGGCGCGGAATGTCTGAAGCATCAATGAAACAAAGGGCTCTTCGTTTGGCTTGTAACCGCACAAAAGCAATTCCTTGAGAATTTTTCTATACTCCTTGGAATACACCATCAAATCAAGGCCCTCTAGTGCCCTTTCAGTGTCTGTCAAAATTGCATTAAGTTGAGCAACTACCTCGCTCTGCTTCCTTTCAAAAACATAATCTCTAACACCAAGCGTGGACATGAGGGTGATCAGCTGCCGATTCAGAAAACAAGGTTGGTACTTGCTAACTGCCATCACATCAAGACTCGTGCTGTCGGATTTATACTTGTACATGCTTTTTCTCAATGACAGTTTCACTGTTGAAGTTGGATCAACACTCACAACACCTTTGTACCCAGCATATCGAATTTGAAAAGCAGATGGAATATAGCTTTTGAAACCCCATTTTCTAGCTGCTATTTCAGCTAACTCTCTAGAGATTTTTCCTATTCCATCTGAGAATACATATGTTCTTCTATCCCTTTGGATTTCCACATCAGGAATTGTTTCAAATTCCCTTCTATCAACATGTAAAGCCATCCTGGATGCTCCAAAAGACTGACCAAGTCTGGCAGCAAATTTTGCTACATTTTTTATGTCACTGAAATCACCCAGCGCTTCTCTAATGCCTGCTGCAGTCAAACCAGGTCGCGAAGCGAACATCCACAAAGAATTCTCTGGTAACTGACTATTTGAAAATGCCAGCGTTTCGAACTTCTTGTCTCCAATCTCTATACCATTTCTCAAAATTGACAATATTCTTTTATAAACTCCAGTGCGCCTATCATCATTTGCGGATGGTGATGTCCTACGAGACAAAGCTGTAGAAGACAGTTTCTCACCATCCTCATCTACAAAAGAGACGCGAAGAAAGTTATCGATATCATTAGGATAGGTACGTAGAACGCGATTAGAGAGGTTGGCCTCTGGACCACTGAAGTACATTTTAGATGGGGTTATCATGATCTTGTGCACATTAACCAAGCCATCATCCAAGGCAATTTGAGGAGGTACAGGAATTGTCCTGGAGTACTTTCTGTATTGCAATTTGAGCCACTGGACAGGTTCATAGCAGGGATCTTTAAGATGGAACAGCATCTCTAGAGCATGTTCAATGTAGGCTATGTTGTGTCTAGTTGGATCCACCAGGCGAAGGAACTGGTAGTCAAGTGATGGTCCAGGAATACAACCATGTTGAACCAAAAGGTTGATTTTGAAGAGGATTGCGAAAGGCAGTTGTATGTTTTTGGGTGGATTGATAAGGGGGACAAGCTCAGAGTTGCAAGAGAAAGAAGAACCATTCTCCAGAATGAATGCCTTTTTATTTTCTTTGTCGTGGAAAAAGTCTCTTAGAATTTTGGGCACATAACTCCTCCGTGGAAGTTTCAAACATAAAGCAGATGATTGACCAATGCTTAAAAAGGGAGTGAAATCAACTTCCCGAAACCACTGGTCATCCTTCTCGTAAATTAGAGGCGCAATACGCAACTGAAAGCAGAGAAAACAAAGTGGGAATTTGTTAGAAAAAATGTAATAAAAATTCACACATTGAAGAAGATTGTTAATTACCTGAATGACAAGAAACCTGGCAGCTAGTCCCTGTGGACGGCGATATTCAATCTGCCTAATGCTTTCAAGGGAGACCTCAAGATTATATTCCACAGAATTATAAGTTAAAAAGAAATTAAACTTCTTGAGGTCATCAGAACTAAAACTCACTGACACTTTTTTGTGATACCAAAGCACACAGAACTTTTGCTCAGAAATCTGGCATCCAACATTCAATATCACATTATCAATTATGTGGTCCACATCCCAGGCTTTGAGATAAGAATTCTGATACCAGAGAACACCAGCAACCAAGGACTTGACATATTCCGCGGCTTCATTGGTTGTGAATTCAACCATAGCATGTGCTCTCGGACAACGTTCACTTTGTCCAACTCGTACATCACAAACACTCCCTAAACCTGTATGTCGCTCCAAAAATTCCTTCACAGCAGCGGGTGACTGAATCGAAGCGAATCCATACAACTTCAGTTTCTTTCCCATTTTGTCACCTTATCCAAACAAAACCAAACTGAAGTCAGTTACTGTTAACTCAGTTTATAATCTGCATGTGATTATACATGAATGTTGATATATAACCTCGAAAATTTGGTCACAGCTTTGTTTATTAGTTAAGTTAATAAACTCACAAACGGAACTATATATGGTTATAACTTGAAAGAAATGGAGTTCATTTATGTAAGTTTACTGATATATAAAAAGAGAATTCAATTATATATACAATAGATTTGGTTAACATTTCATCTTTCATGCACCAAAATCAGCCAAATGTTGTAGTAAATATGCTACGACTGATATGTTAAAGCATGAACTCAGTTTTAAAAATCAATGTTCAAAAAAGCTTATCACAGAAACTGTCATGTTATAAGCAGCAGAGACAGAGATAAGAACCTAATGCAAATGCCCGCTTGGTATCAAAATCATTGTAAGTCATTGATGAACCAAAAAAAAAAAAAAAATTGCATGATACTACACAACATATAATCATCAAATACAACAGCCAAAAAAACAAAGTAATTCAGTAAAGAATTGAAGTAATAAAGGGAGACTCACATGAGTAATTGTCTTGCAGCAGAGAAGTATTGATCGATCAGGATTTAGCTGTGAGTAGCAAATTGTGATCAGGTAAGGTTTATGTAGAGGAAAAAGTGTTACTAGCTTACTAGTTACTATTGGTATTCCCGGAAAACTACAAGGGAAGTTGTTTATATGTTCATGATAGAGAACATTATATTTTAAATTTTCTAAGATGCAAGTTCACAATACATGGATTATGTATATGATCTTATTGACATCAAATTTTCAATGTGATAGACACGTTTTGACATCGCATTGGTCATGATGAACTCCCATATATCAAATAATGTCATCCCAACATATACATAAAAAAGCTTACTATGCTGTAATAGTTTATACTTTAAGCTTTCCTGCGATTGAATTAAATTACTTTTAAGAGATGAGATTGGATTAAATTTGATATAATTAGATTGAACTAAATTAATACTATAATATGTTTAATGTTGTTATGATTGAATTATTAATAAAATATATTAAATTAATTTTTTAAAATAATAAATAATTAAAATATAAATCATTCATAAAATAAATAAATAAAAGAAAAGAAAAAAGAAATTAAAAAAAAAAAAGATTTGGGAGGGGATTAATTAGTCCCACCATTTTGGGTGGGATTAACTTATCCCACTCTAATGGGATAAAAGTGGAGATGGGATTATGTTTTGTCCAATCTCACCTCAACAAATATGAGATTGGACAAAAAATTTTTCTAATCTTATTCAATGTTGGGTAACAAACATGCCCTAAATGCTTAGTTCTATCCACATTGCTTATAAGAAATTATTTAATGTTACAATGAAGCCATATCGGGTGAAAGAGGATAATTCAGTTTCAATTATAATAATATATCATAATATCATTAAGTTGAGAATAAAAATAAAGATCAATAATGATTGTTCGAAACGGGTTTGGGAAGGTTTTACGTGTGGAAAAGGTTAAAAGAAGAAAACATTCTTTTGACTCATTTAAGTAAGACATGTGCGATGGCCCCCACGAAGCAAGTTTACAAAGGACGTAGTTAAGCTAGACAAGGAAAAGAAGGTATAAGTGTTATTATGAGACATGCGACGGATTCAATTCTCTCCTTGCTATCCAAGAAGAGTGAGAGTGGGGTATTACTTGAGCAACAAGAGTGAAATATGCGATTGACTCTTTTGATATATGTACTATTAAATATTGATATGATCCTAACCGAAATATAACTTCCGTGGCAAGTTATTAGAGAAGGTATATGCATCTTCTACATATGTGAGAGTACAAAGTCATCATTCCTTATTTTCCAACATCTTAATGATTCTTGCAGTTTTGATGACGATTCATCACGTAAAAGTTTTTCTAATTATTAGAAAAACAATCCATTGAAATCAAACTGTTGATAATAGAGCAAACCTATTGGATTGTTGTAAATGAAATTATGCATGGTTATCTTTTCTCATAATGACGAAAAATTTATAATTCTTGTAACAAATTATTTTGAAATATATATATAATAACAAACAATGTGCTCAAGAATTTTAATACAACACACCAAACCACGTAATTGTTTTATTTGATACACAACCTTCAAAAAGTACGGAGAGTAGTGATTACAGTCACACCGTTCTCAAGCCTTGCTTAACATGTTGTAGTTACAATAAGTGAGGAGAAAGTAGTTCCCATACACAAACTAATCACTATAAGAACATATAAATATAAAAACATATCTACTCAAATCGCCCCACCAACTAAGAACTTGACTCCAGAAAACTGAAGTTACGTTCTTGCTGCAAAACATAACGCTTTAAGGAAAGCGTATTCTAACGTGTTTCAAGTCTCTATTTTATCAAGTGTTTTCCCTTCTTGATTTCGACAAGCTTGTCATAAA
Organism: Litchi chinensis; assembly: GCA_019925255.1. Lineage (NCBI taxonomy): Eukaryota > Viridiplantae > Streptophyta > Magnoliopsida > Sapindales > Sapindaceae > Litchi > Litchi chinensis. The sequence continues at coordinate 30,665,891 of CM034467.1, forward strand.
CACACCATGCAAAGCTGAGGAAATGGTCTTGATCCATTCCTTGGCTGTAACGGCCCCAATAAGTATGATGATACGTTACATAATACCAAGCTGAAGCCTTTGCATACACTTCCTTTGGGGTACTTGGAGTTGCAGAACCTGATGATTCACTTTCTGTGAGGTTGAACCAGGCCCTTGCTTGCTTTCTGAGTGACCTCACAGCAAAACTTATTTCATCCATGTCCCTTTTCTTGTCGAAAAACCTTGCCATTTTCATTATGCACCCACTAATAATTTCGGCTTCTGTTTTGATCCCATAGTAGTCCATCAAGTTGCCCAGCTTGTTGTCATATTGTGTTTTGTAATAGAATGCCTTGTTGATGTACTTTTCAAAGCCTTCCACTAGCATGGCAGGATCATAAGACAGCATTGCCACTTCCTTGGTGAAGGATTTTATAGCAGCTGTGGCAGGTGCGATGTCCTTAACCTCTCGATAAAGCTTTCCAAGGACTCGTTGGGATTCATAGGTGATCAGTTGGTTTTGCTTTTCCAAAAAATCTGGGTACTTCTTGGCACGTAAATGCGGAGGTATTTCAGCTGCCACACCAGTTTTTGAGAAGTCCACAGCGATGGAGGCTAGCCTTGCAAGCTCCTTACATGAATCACTCATGGCCTTGTTGGGCTCTCTGTCTGCAAACACCACATGGGCGTTGCAAATTATTCCCAAGCTGTCATTCATTATATAGTCTGTGAAATACTCCTCTATATCCTGCAACACACCATTAGATATGTCAATGCAAAGATGCATAGAGTCTCAGTTTGAAGCATATTGAAAACAGAATTCAAGAAAATCACCTCAATTGTAACTTGATTGTCTGAAACCTTAGGTGGTGCTGGTGTATAGTCCATGGGCGGAAACTGGTGAGGAGGAATGAGATCGCGATCCCAACAAACAAAGTAGACATCTCCATCCAGATCACTCCCAGAACATTCATCGGTGTGAGGCCTGATTAACCACGTAAGTTGTTTAAGTGACCCCAAATTTCAAGCATAAACTCATACTAAATTCAGAAAACAAGTTCGGGAGTAAACATAGATACATACTAGAGATAAAACTTGGTTTTGTACAATGTTAAGTTGTCTAACAAAGTATACAAGTTCCATGTAGGCTATCCTAATTCATGTAATCTATCTATAGCTATGCATTTTCAAAAACATGAAAAGAGATGTTTTACCTTTTTCCTTTTGCAGGGAAAACAATGCAATCCACCATATGGTGCAAAGCAGGCACGTCCACCGCCTCTAAAACACGCATATCTCCCGGGTGCAAACATGGGTTTTTGGCAACAACTACTTTGCCCTGAACAATATTGTAGTGACCTGATCCAGGAGAGATGTTCTCTGAGTGATGACATTTAGAGCCAGAGTATTGCACAAACACCTGACCATACTCCAAACTGCCTGTTTCATCAAGACATCCCATCATAGCTTGTCCATTTTGGACAAATATCCTTGTTCTACTTCTCAACTCCTGCAGATGTGAGGCTCGGAATGTCTGAAGCATCATTGAAAGGAAGGGCTCTTCGTCTGGCTTATACTCACACATAAGCATTTCCCTGAGAACATTTGTGTTCTCCTTAGAAGATACCATCAATTCAAGTGCCTCCAGAGCCCTTACAGGGTCTGTTAAAATTGCATCAAGTTGAGCAACTGCCTCTCTCTGCTTCCTTTCAAAAACACAATCTCTAAGACCAAGCGTAGACATGAGGGTGATCAGCTGGCGATTGAGAAAACAAGGCTGATACTTGCTAACTGCCAAGACATCAAGACTTGTGCTGCTGGATTTGTATTTGTACATGCTGTTTCTCAATGAGAGCTTCACTGTTGAAGTTGGATCAACAGCCACAACCCCTTTGTACCCTGCATATCGAATCTGAAACGCTGATGGAGTATAGTTTGTGCAACCCCATTTCCTAGCCGCGATTTGGGCTAAATCAGGAGATATTTTCCCTATTCCATCACTAAAATTATATTCTATTCCACCCCTTTCTGTTTTCACATCAGGAATTATTTCAACTTCACTGCTCTCAACATGCAAAGCCTCCTTGGATGATCCAAAAGATTGGCCAAGTCGGGCAGCAAATTTTGCCACAATTTTTATGTCACTAAAATCACCCATAGCCTCTCTAATATCTGCTGCTGTCAACCCAGGTCTAGAAGCAAACATCCACAAAGAATTTTCTTTTAACTGACTATTCGAAAATGCCAGAGTTTCAAACTTCTTCTCTCCAATCTCTATACCATTTCTCAAAATGGACAATATCCTTCTGTAAATTCCAGTGCATTTCTCTACATCATTTGTGGAAGATGATGTCCGAGGAGATAAAACTGTTGCAAATAGTTTCTCACCATCCTCATCGAGAAAAGAGACACGAAGAAAGTTATCAATATCATCAGGATAGGCACGTAGAACACGATTAGAAAGGCTGGCCTCCGGACCACAGAAGTATATTTTAGAGGGGGTTATCATGATCTTGCGCACATAAACCAACCCGTCTTCTAAGGCTATTTGAGGAGGTTCAAGAAGTGTCTTGGACTTGGAGTAGGTTTGGTATTGCAATTTGAGCCAACTCACAGGATCATAACAGGATTCTCTAAGGTGGAACAGCTTCTCTAAAGCATGTTCGATGTATGCTGTGTTGATTTTAGTTGGATCAACAAAGTGAAAGAACTTTTTGTCAAGTGATGGTCCAGGAATACAACCATGTTGGACCAAAAGGTTGATTTTGAACAGAATTTTGAAAGGTAAATGAATGTTTTCGGGTGGATTGATAATGGGGACAAGCTCAGAATTGCAAGAGAAAGAAGAACCTTTCTCCAATGTGAATTTCTCTTCACTTTCTTTGTAGTAGAAAAAGTCTCTGAGGCTTTTGGGCACATGACCCCTCCCTGGAAGTTTCAAACATAAAGCAGAGGACTGACCAATGCTTGAGGATGGAGTGAAATCAACCTCCCGAATCCACTGCTGGCCAACCTTCTCAAAAATTCGAGGAGCACCGTACAACTACAAACAGAGGAAACGATCAGAAAAATGTTTCTTTTTTTTTTCTTTTTTTTTTTTTTTTTTTTTATATCTGAAGAAAAGAAAACGTTTCTATAACTTTAGTGAAGATTAACAAACTGAAGAAGATTGTCGATTACCTGAATCACAAGAAACTTGGAGGTTTGTCCATGTAGATGGCGAAGCTGAATCTCCCAAATGCTTTCATAGGAGACCTCAAGCTTATATTCCACACAATTATAAGTTAAAAAGAAATTGAACTTCCTGAAGTCAGAATCAGAACCAAATTTCACAGACACATTTTCCTGTGACCAGAGCACAGAGAATTTTTCCTGAGAAATCTGGCATCCAACATTCAGTGTAACATTATCAATTCTGTGTTGAGAATTCCTTGTGTTAGGTTCCACGTCCCAAGCTTTGAGATAAGAATTCTGATACCAGAGAACATCAGCAGCCAAGGACTTGATATGTTCCGCGGCTTCAGTGGTTAAGAATTCGACTATAGCATGTGCTCTTGAACCTTCATTTTGTCCAACTTGTATATCACAAACAGTCCCTAAACCAGTATGTCTCTCCAGAAATTCCTTCACTGCTTCTGGTGGCTGCACAGATGCGAATCCATACAACTTGATTGTCTTTCCCATTTCACGAAACTACTTCAACTGCAAGTTCATTATAAATGTTGATAACAGAAAAATAATTAAAAAATTTTAGATGGTAAATGAACTTTTGAATACATGATATAGAACCTTCAAAATTTGGTCACAGTTTTTTATTAGCTAAGCTAATAAACTCGTAAATGATACTATATATGGCTATAAATTAACAAAGAGATGAACTGATAATCAATTATATCAAAACCACTGTCAAGGTTTAAGCAACTAAGACTAGCAGACAAGAAGCAAATTTAAATTTCCGCTTGATATAAAAAACCATTGTTGAAAAATAATCAAACAAATAACAAAGTCATTGACAAACAAAAAGATCAAGACATGACCAAAACATGCATGATGCTATATACACAACATAAAAACTAGCAAATAAATTAGAAACAGATGAGGAAACTGCAAAACTGTGCAACAATGATTAGAAGAAACTCAATAAGGAATTGAAGAAATAGAGAGAGAGAGAGAGAGAGAGAGAGAGAGAGAGAGAGAGAGACTCACAAGAGCAATTGGCTTGCCGCAGAGAAATATTTGTGAATCAAAATGTTGAGCTGTGATGTGAGTAGCAAATGGTGATGGAGTGAGGCATATATAGAGAGGAAGAGCCAAAGAAAACGTGTTAATAGATTACTGTATTTTAGTCAATTTTTTTCTTCTTTTTGGCGCCAGGAAGCTACATGGAAAGTTTTATATATTTTCATATTAAAAAACATTATATTATAAGTTTTCTAATGTTTAAGTTGACAATACATGGATTATGAATATGATCCTTGAACACCAAAATTTCCATGTCATTGACGTTGCAACGTCCCGTTGGTTTAGATGAAGTCTCGTCGGATTAGATGAGTTCCCACCTATCAAATAATTCCATTCCAACATGTACATGAAAAGCTCACTATGAGCCTGATAGTTTGTAACCATGTTTTAATTACAGTTTTTAGTTCTGTCTACAGTAGTTTCAAAAGATTCTTTGGAGTCTAGGTTTTGTTGACTTGGGTTGATCAGCTGTGAATGAAGGGTTGTAAGTGTAAGAGGAAACTAATGATAAAGAAAATATTCTTTTGACTCTTTTTGACTAAGGTATGTGCATGCATGGCCCCCACGAATAAAGTTACAACGAAGTAGATAATCTAACTAGGAAATAAGGGAGGTGTCTTGATGTTATATTATATGGGCTCTCCTTGCAATTTAAGGGGACTGAGAGTGGGTCCAATTTCTACTACTTAATCAACAAGAGTCCATAGTGAATGTGATTGATTCTTTATTTTGATATAAATATAATATAAAGTCATGATCATAACTGAAATGAAACTTGCTTGGCAAGTTACCAGTGAAGCTATACATATGTCTTTCGGTTCTTCCTATGTGAGAGTAGTGCATTATCATTTCAACGCGTTAATGAGAAATTTTCATGAGAATGACTAAATTAGATGAGCCAATAGAAAAAACAAAAAGAAAGAAAAATGGTCTGTCATAGTTTTATAATTGCGAAATCATTTTCTTATATTTTGAAGTAATTATTAAGGTCAAACTTGTAATATTAAATATTGCAAATTTCAGTGTACCCTTAATCCATCTGGGTTTTAATTTCAATATGCAGTTGAATGAATGTTTTGGTGATGGACCTAACCTGTTGGATTGCTGCCAACAAAAATGCACACACCCTCCTAATTTATCATTTGAAATTTACATGTTTTAGCATTTTCTAGCTGTCGTCACAATGAGAAAATAATTATGATTTTTCTTGTAGCCAAAAAATATATATATATATATATTGAGAATAAAAAGAAAACAATATTTTCTTATAGAAGCTTGTTCTTTTTAAAAATATATATATCATCACTTTATATATTATCAAGTTAAATGAACATTTTTTTTAATCATTTAATCATATTCGACAATGGTATAAATTAATTGTAACAAAATCTCAATAGATTATTTATAAAAAGGATATACAATATGTATATGGTTTAATCTAACTTCTTGTTTTTTCGCTAGTCCTCTTATGACTCCCTGCATTACAGAGGTTGTTTAGGCTCCTTCTCCTTTGAGTTGGCTTAAGGTCAGTATTGATAGTTTTGCTTTTAGGGCTCATGGTTTTACTAGTTGTGCTGAAGTTTTCCAAACTTATTGTGACTTTTACAAAAATGCTTTTGTTATTCCCTTAGAGATCGATTATGCTTTTGAGATAGAGTTGGTGGCTATTATTTATGTCATCCAGTATGCTTGGATTTATCATTGGACAAAACTTTAGTTACAGAGTGATTCTATTTATGTTGTTTCTCTTTATCTTGTTCGCTCTTTGAAGGTTCCCTAGCGTTGACATCTAGCTTGCGAGAGGTGTTTTTCTTATTTACAAGATATGGATTTCATGTTGACTCATAATTATCGTGAGAACAATTCTATTATGGATGTTTTAGCTTCTCATTCTCATTCTTTTGTTTACTCCACTTGGGGGTGGATAGCTCTGGCTTTTTTGGGTTCCTTTCTCTCTGATGATTTTCTTGGCAAAAGTTGTTGTTGGTTTAGTTAGTTTTGGCTTTAGAGGTGGACATTTTTTTTTCCCTTATCGGGTTTTTTTATTGAATTTTGTCGGTAAGGTTTTTAATGAGGTCTATTGAAATGTTTAATTTGCAAATGTTTGATTTCGATTGAATCATCTATTTTTTTCCCTTTGCCATGGTTTGATTGTAATATTTTAAAGATTGTGCTTTGTTTTGTTTTGGCCTTTTGTGTAACACCCCGAATTTTCTCTATTCAAGAGAAATGAGAATATATCCAGATGAATAGTATTTTTAAGATGAATAGTAGTTTCTGGATGAATAGTATTAGTGTGAATAGTAAATTTTTCAGAAAGCAGACCTCGAAATCGAAAAGCTCTAGATAAGTAATGGAGTCTAAGCAATGTTAAAAATATCGATATCGACGGAAATATCAGTACTACGATTCGGTATAAATGTCGACGAAAATATCGATATTAACGAAAATTTATGTAAAATTTACGAAAAGTACGGAAATTTAGTTAAAAACATAATATTTTTTAATAAAACTTTTAGTAATGTTAAAATAATCATTTTCTACAACCAAAAATCATATTATATTTAAAAAAACCATATTTTATCTAAAAAGTAACAATTAAAAGGTATAAATATTGATATAATATATAGAGGAGATATATGAAAATATAAAAAGCTTCCATTAAAACTTTTCAATTAATTTGCATTACACTAATCATACAAATTTTAATACCAAAATAAAGTCCTAGGTGGTTCATACATGGTATAACTAACATCTAGATTTATACAATACTGATACCATGACATATAATTTGAATGGTTTTGAATATAATCACGAACGTGTCATGAATAAGCTTCCTAATTTCTTTCCACCATCTATCCATAGATAGGAAATTGTGTGTAAGGATCATTGGAGATCCCAAAACTTCTATAGTCATCATCACTAGTCCCTAAACTCATAGATTCAAAAGTTGTTGAAATGTTACCTTCATTGGATGATGACATCCCTAACTGCATTTGATGGATTCTCTTTGTATAATCCTTACCAATAGCCCCTATGCCTGGACCCGCAGCTCTACATCCATGGTCTTCATCTTGTGTGCAATGAGTGTATTGTTCTTCACAAGTAAATGGACTCAATGGCAAACCTGTATCAGTATCATTTCTTTGAGTAAAAGCATAATTATTTCCTCCATTGTCATCATTATCGTCGTCGTCGTCGTCGTCATCATCATCATCATCACTATTATCACCATCATAATGATATATATATATAGTTATAAACATTAATTTAATAAATTTTGAAAGTAAAAAATTATGTGGTTTCAAGGATTTTTATATAGGATAAAAGAAGTATGCAAGTCTTTAACAATAATATAATAATCATTAAAAGACTTATTGTTTAAATATATCACCAACAACAATGTAACTTCTATATAAATTATCAAAAAAGAAAAAAACAATGAAATTACGTCAAGAGTAGATTTTGCATTTGATTGTAACAAGTTGTTAAGTGGGAAGAAGCAAAATCCTCCAAATTACCTTTAACAAAAACACAATAGTAATCAAATTATTAAAAAACTAATTACTCAATATAATTTCAATGAACAAGGTAATTTTTGATGAATTTAAGGGGGAAAAAGATCTTCAAATTACGTTTTGTATTTTGATTGTTGCTTGTAAATAAGTTACTCAAAAATTAGCTTGTAATTTGAAGTTTTGAACAAAGAGATGACGAGAATAGTACTTGAAAATGGAAATGAAAATATAGCAAGGGCTCAGGAGTTTTTGTTTTTAAAATAGAATAACAATAATGACATATTTGACTATTAAAATATAATAGCAATTATGAGATGCTTGAGTTTGACTACAAAATGGAATATATAATGAGATTCCTGATGAAAATGAGATTCCTTATGTGGGTTGAAAACTTATTTTATTTATTTGATAAACACTTAACAAATTCTTATTTGAAAATCTTAAATTTCACTTTTATCTTATGAAAATTTAACCGATATTTCACGGATATTCTATGGATATTTTCGAAAATTTCCTTGATATTTTGTAAAATTTATACTACAAGCTCACGGAAAGGATATTTTACGGAAATATCACGGATATTTTCAGGATATTTTGACGGATAGGAGATTACACCCCCTATCGACATCGTTACCCTTGATTTGCGGAAATATCGATAAAAATATCACGGAAATCACTGACATTTTAAACTATAAGTCTAAGAAAACTGAAACGGATAAAAAATGAGTTCGTTTGAGATAAAACGGAGTGGTTTCTGGATCCAATCGAAAATCCAGAAATATTTTCAAAAAATTTAAAAATTTAGAGAAGTATCAGAATGAGTGTTAAAATGCTCATGAAGTATTTCATAAACTCAAACGACACTTTCGAAAGAGATTCGGATGAAAATAGAATCAATCCAGAAATCGCTGAAGGCGATTTAATGAATTAAGCGGAGAGCCGAAAAGGGGCATGCAATGATTTTTAAGAGTCACTGAGATTACCAGGAGTATGTAGATAGTTCGAATATAAGCCCCGATGAATTTTGAAAGGATTTTTAAAAAATCCCAGAAAAAGCCGAATCCGGACGTCTCAAAAAAAGTCAAAATCAAATTAAATAAAAAAGAGATAAGCATAGGAAAAGCAACCAATAAAAATACGACACGTGGCATTGTGGATAAAGATGAGGACACTTGTCAAGTTTTTATGGGTGGTATTTTTGTAATTTTGGAGACTTTTGAAGGGCAAAATGGTCAATTGGAGGGTTAGTATATAAAGTGAATGCATGAGATGATGAGAGAGTGTGTGTAGGTTGGCAAAATGAAGGGAAAAACTAGAAAAGAAAGGTGCAGCCGTGAGATGGAGGGAGAGATTGTGAGAAAGAAAGGAAAAGCAGAAAAAAAAAAAAAAAAAAAAAGGAGGTGGTGTCATGAAGGAAGAAGGAGAAGAAGAAAAGAAGGAGGTTTCCAAGGTGTTTAATCATCTCTAGTTCTCAAAATCCATCCTAAAATTCTCAAGAAAATCATGAAAAGTGTGTAGGTAAGTTGAATTGTTCATAAACTAGTTTATGGGTAAAAATTGTTATAGTTGAGATAAATGAGTTTTGATGAATTTTATGGCATGGATGGAGATATATCATCATTATATTGATCATGGAAGTGAAAGAAAACCTCAAGGATTCTTGGATTAAGATTTTAGTACGATATAGTTAGGGTTTGATATAGTGATTTGATGAAATTAAATTGATTTTTGGGTTTTAAGGTTTTGGTTAAGTAATTGATAATTGTTTGAAACATTTGGGTGTGATTTTTGAGCTTGGAATGAAGTGAACAGCTTAGTGAGTTATATACTAGAGTGTGTGTTTGATTTGGACAAGTTTAAGTAATTGGATGAATTTTAGAGTTTGAATGAGTTTATATGTGGTATTGAATTAATTTAAGATGATTTTTGGAAAGAAATGCAAGTGGATGAAAATATAAACATATAAACTAGTATATGGACCATTGATGTTAAGCATGAGTTTATGTAGATTTTAATACTTGATTGGGTTATGTGATGTTTTGGAATAAAGTTGTGTTAGTTGGAATTAAAAGAATGCAATAAAAATGGAAATTTGAATAGTTGGGTGTTAATATGGTTAATGTTAAGAAATAGGTGTAAAGTTGTTATTCAATCATTTTTAGGTGTTTTGATGGTATTTAGAATGTGTTTGAATGCAATTATGCCAAAGAAATTCAAAGAAATGGATGTTAGAAAATTTGATGAAAGTATAGTGAAGTGATGAATTTATTAAATATATATGTATTAAATTATATTAAGGGATTAATTGACATTTTGTTGTGTTAAAGATTTACTTAAGAGATTTGTTGGATAATAGAATAAGTTTAAATGAAAAATATTGATTAGGAAGTTGGTTGGAAAGAGTATATCAAGAATTGGATTTATTTAGTATATGGTCATTTAAATTCAAATTTGAAGAATAAATATGATTGATAGGGAAATTAAGCGATGGGCAAAGTGATATTTGCCTAATTTTGACTAATATGCGAGTGTGAAACGATGTTTTAGGACGTAAATTTAATATTTGGATGAAACGAGGAAAAATGGGTAATTTAAATTTAATATGTAAAATTACCTACTCTTACTAAAATCGGGTGCTATTTATTTTAGTATACATATATATTTTATTTATTTAAATAAATTTCATGAGTATGTGTGAATTATGTTGTGGGTGATTTTGTGGTATTTGACGATCAGAAATTTGGGAAGTTTGGGAAAAGAGTGGATGTTGATCGAAAATGGCATGAAAAGTATTTGTGAATTTATTTTGTTGAAATTGTTATAAAATATAAATTGATTGCGATTTTATGATTTTGATTTATAATTGAAAGAAGTGGGAAAGAATTGGATCACGTTAATGTCTTAACCGTATACTAGTAAGGTGAAGGGCAATATGGTTTTTGACTAATTTTGATGAATAATTGAATGTAAAATGACGCTTTGTGAAGTACGTTTAATGCTTTGATTAGACGAAAAGATGTGTGATTGAAATTTACTTTGTTGCGTTCCTAACAGAATTTTTATTCGGAACGAAAAGCGATAGATTGTTGAATTATTGGAAATCCATAAAATTTATAAGGGCCCGAGTAAACCTGAACATTGGTGGGTGGGGATTGGAAATTGGTATGCCAATAAGGAAATATTAGCAGTACTGCGTCAAGTTGTTGACACGAAAATTGTGAATTTTGAACCTTGAGAGGCACCGAATGTCCAATCCTAAAATTCATATGTTATGTGAGATGTGATAGAAAAAATAGTCACCGAATATCCGATGCTGGAGAACTTGGCATGCCAATATGATGATTATAATAGCACTGCACCGATTTGTTTATACATATTGATATTTGATTCATGAATCTTAAAAGGCACCGAGTGTCCGGTCCTAAAAATTTCGTGATATCTGAAATGAGCTCCAGCGGGTAGGCACCGAATGTTTGATACCGGGGAAACCTATTTTTCAATCCATAGTATCATGTTAGAGTTTACGAAGGGCGCTGAGAGAAATATTAAGTGAAAAATCATGTAGTTATATTTGAAAAATGAATTTTGTGTGTTTTATATATGTATTTAGTAGCAATGTGTTTTCAATATGAATTATTATAAAAAAAAATTGAAGAAATCGTGTTGATACGTTTGGAAACGTCTATTATATACTCTATATGTGCTTGTATTAATAAAGTGATTCTCTTACGAATTATTATTGTATTACGAGAAAGCGTAAATAGATTATGTTAGCATATAATATTTTTGAGAAATGATGAAGTTAAATCAGTGATAAATTGATTGATTGTGAATTTTTATAAAAGTTTGGGCATTTTGGAAGTTTGGTCTTTGATGTGCTTGAATAGGAATTTTATGTATTTATTACGTGCAATTATTAGCAAATGTATCTATTTGTGAATTTTGATCAAAACTTGAGAATTTTTGGAATTTTTTTTTTTTTTTATGTAATAGAATTCGTGATGAGATGATAAATGTAAAGTTTATGTACGTCATTTAAATAAAAATACTTAACGTATTGGATTTACCACGCGTAGGTTGAATTTAGGTACCGTAGATAAAGAATTGACGAGAAGACTTTTACCGCACTTCTACGAGTCACATCTCTCTACATTTTGGATAGTCGTTCGTATGGCATCGTCTATTTATGTTTAAGTACTTCGACATGGAAGAAATGCATATGTATTTGTTTATACAAGATTTTATAAATAATAATGTATATAAATCATAGAAAAAGTTTTTGGTTTGTAAAGAAATTTTGTAAAGAAATTCTTATTTATCATTTAATTAGTATTTAATTTCGATTAATATGAACTTTTATTATATGTTGTATTTATAAATGTTTGTGTGGTGAAGTGTTTCTGGAGTCGGACGGAGGGTTCAAAATGAAAGTGGAGAAAATGAATATGTTTTAGAAGTGTTTCTGTTGAAATTTATAGGTTTCTAAAATTTTGGATTTTTAAAAAAAACAGAGGAAATTCTGCCGGATTTTCTATAAAATTTTAAATATATATAATAATTAAAATAAATAAATAAATTTGAGCATATATGTAAAATAATTAATGAATAAATCGATTAAGGTAACATCATTCGACTCGGGTTTCTATTCGAATGGAATCGAGTGAAGGGTGTTACATTTTACCTTGTCATTCTTTGTATATTTTTTTTCTTTTTTTCTTTTTTTTTTTTAAATAACATGTTGGCTTTAACTAACAACATCATATATATATATATATATATAATTTTATGTAGTTATTTTATAATATATATATAGTATGATCATATGATTTAAGATATAATTATAAGGCTACATAACACAAAAAGATTATCCAAAAATTAACCCAAACATGGCACATGGTTTGTTCTCTACAACTTCTTATTATATGAATCATAATATGATGTGTTGAATGATGTATACCAATACATTCACTTATTGCTTAGGTAGGCTATTAAAGGTCACTATTGTAGTGTGTGAATTTTACGGTATATTAACTTTGAGCGAGCCTCGTTAGTCAACTTTCTTGGAACCTAGTAACCTATATCCTGCACAAATCAAACAAAAGAATGCGAGTGATCCTGACACCAGTGAGATGCTGGCCGAAGACACTCCGACGCTTAAGTCAGTAAATTGATTGTAAAGTATAAGAGTATAGTAAAAGTAAAGCGTCGTTAGATTAGAGGGAGTGTGCCGGAAAAGGAGAAGGACTGAAGACTATTGAAGTTTTGACTATCTTGATCTGAAGATTAGATAGAATAAAAATACTGAGATATTGAGTGTCAGTGGGTAAAACCTCATATAATAGAACAACACAAGTGGATCGTGAATAGTATACCAAGTAAGTTCCTAAGAAAGAGAAGTCAGTCACAACAGACACTGTTAAATATCAAGTCTTTTCTTAGTCAGAACTTTTCCTAGATATACACTTTCACACCACTATACTGAATCTATCACAGGGGAATTCTAAATCTAAAGTAGAAAAATGAAAACATAAGAAAGAAGAAGAAAAAACCTCAAATGGCTTATAAGAGATGAGTAAGAGAGGTGGGATGCCTCTTCCTCTTGGCAAAACCTCTATTTATAAGTGGAAGAAGTGTCATGGGAACTTATTGCAGAGTAAATGTTATGGTTAATGACTCGTCAGTTATAGAGTTTAATAACATAATTAATGACATGTTGGTTACAAGGTTTAATATCATGGTTTATGACATGTCGGTTACAGGATTTAATGACATGATTTAGACATATCGATTTTGAATGTAATGGTTTATGGCATGTCAATTACAGGATTTAATATCCCTTCCGTTACAATTTAAACCTCATGCATTAAGAGCAATCAATTATCACTTAAAATTAAACCTTATTTAAGCTGCATCAACCAAGTTTCTGGGCTATCTACTTGGGCTATTAGCTTAGGCTAATCGATTTGCTAGACTAATATATCACAACAAGCTTTGAGCTTTCATTTTGGGCCCAAAAATTTTTAACCGCTACAACTCTATGTGGTAGAAGATTTTTGGATGTGCATGTATAAGGAGTTTTCTCCCCTTGTTATGAGAGTAGATTTGTCGTAGTGTTAAAAGACTTATGGGAGCAGATTTTTGTACCTCATATAAATTTTAATCTAAGCAAATCCAACTATTATTGTTATTAGAAATTATATTAAAAAAATAAAAAATTGATCTATAGCAAAAACAAATCACACACCATATTAATATTATTAATGTCAAATCGAAGACAAATTTTTTGTATTAAATGTCAATATCCTACAAAAAGATAAAACCAAAAAAAAGTTCATCCTGTCATTTATTACAAGAAAAAACTTTATTTTAGTTCATGAATTTTTAAAAAGTATAAGTTTTTTTAAGTCCATTTGCATTAATAGCTTTCATAGTCCCTAAAATTTTATAAATCCATCAATTTAGTCCTCCTAACTAGATTTTTAATGTTTGACTATGACAGAAATTACTAAATGGCTTTTGTACACTTGATAATTTATAAATAAGCTAAAAGTACCATTTTACTCTCTTATTCTTGATTTATTTACATTAAAAATATGCTTATTTAAAAATTAAAAAAAAAAAGAAAAAAAATTTGGTTGATCTATTGATGGAGATCCATCAATGATGGAATTTTTTCAAATAAAAAATAATCAAAAATTGAAAAAACTTAAAATATGCACCATTGATGGATTTCCATCAACAATGCGAAACAATTTTTATATATGTGTCTGTGCGCCTGTATAGCTTTTATAATCAGATATATTTGATTTTAAAAAATAATCAATCAAATTCATTCATTGTATTTTCTCTTTTAAAATAAATTATCTCTCATATTTAATTCAAATATAATTAATAAATTTGATTGGTTGTTCTTTATATTTTAAAATCTAATATATTTGATTATAAAACATTAGATATATATATCCATGATCGGTGATTGGTGCTGTCATGATGATCAAACTAGATCAACTCCAAGATGATTTAGGAACCTAGATTGTCAAGCGATGATCTGGTAACTCAAATCATCTAATGACAATCTAGTTTCCCAAATCATCACTTGATGATCTAAAAACCTAGATCGTTTGATCTCCATGGTTGACCATTGGGATCATCGACTATAAAGATCTTCGAGCTTTTCAATCAGTGAGATCCATTTTGGATCTCTGCAGGTTTTCTTTTTTTTTTTCCCCTTAATTTTTCACTTCATTTTTTTTTTTTTCAATTTGTTTTGCAACCATCCATCTCAAATATTGATTGTGGAAGTCAAGTTTTTATTTGATTTTTTAAATTTTATTTTCATTTCGTTTTTATCTCTACTGTCAATCTTTAAGATGGATGGTAGAGTTCGCTTTTCTTTTTTAATATATTTGTTATTTTCTTAAATTATTTTAACTAAAACTAATATAACCTACTAAAATGACAAAAATAACCTTTCCTTTGTTAGTTTGACTAACTGTAGGGATCAAATTGATGAATTTTTTAAACTTTTGAGATCAAGAGAGTCATTAATGCAAATAGGCTTAGAAATTGATATTTTTAAAAAATTTAGGGACACAAATGAAAATTTTCGTAATTCCAACCATAATCAAAAGGAAACATGGACTACTACTCTATCATGTTTGGGTTACATTTGGTTATAGCCTTAGATTAAAATATCCACATTAATCCATGATATTCCCATCGATATTTTTGTAAATTAAGGGTATCAATATCGATTGGGGTGTAATATCTTTTTCGTAAAAATACCCTGAAAAATTCCAAAAATATCCACGATATTTTTGTAAAATAGCATTTCCGTGAATGTTAGTGTAAATTGTATAAAATATCGTGAAAATTTTCGAAAATACCATGAAATATTGGATACATTTTCATCCATGGAAAGTGGAAAATCAATAATATTTCCTTATGTTTTTATCTATATTTTTGTTTATTATTTCTATTGAATAAATTATGTATTGACATTTTACTTTTTAGTTGTGTTGGTGATAGTGGCTGTCAAACAATATATATATCACTATAAAATGTATAAAACTGATGATTCAATTTTTTTTTTTTTGTTCAAATAATAATTCGGTACCTTTATTTTTCTATTTTAAACTAAGAATGTAAAAATTGATTTTCATTTTTTTCAAATGAAATCTAATTATTACATTTTGTAATTATATATGAAGAAATATTGGCAGCCTTTGTCTTTTATCTTTTGAATTAGCAGCACTCATTTTTTTTTTTTTTTTAATTGGCTGCTTTGATTTGGTTGTTTTGTAAAAAGAATATAATCATTTTTGCTTTGTATTTTTATTATCTAATAATCTCATCATTGAATATATCAATTTTCAATTGTTATTCTCTCTTTATTCAATTTTCAAGAAAGTTTGAGGATTTTATTTTCTAACCATTCATCAACTTGTTTACAACCAAACATAAAATCTGCTCTTGAGGTAATGTGAGGGTTGAACTTTTCATTTATAAAAGGTTATGTTGTTCATGGTGTTCATTCATCTACTTTTAAATAGTTTATTTTTCATTGTAATTCAATTTATCTATTAATATGCAATTTTTGTTATTTATTATGTTCTTAGATACTTTCTTATATTACACAAGGGAAACCCATAAAATGCAATTAGAGATGTCATCATCTAACGAAGATAGACTTTCAACCAGTTTTGAATACAAGAGTGCAGGGACTAGTGATGATAGCTGTAGACGTTTTGGGATCTCCAATTATCTTTCCATACAATTCCTTATATATAGACAGGTGATGGGAAGAAATCAAAAAACTTATTTAGGGTATGTTCGTGATTATATTGAAAACTATTCAAATTTTATGTCAGGGTAGTATTGTATAAATCAAGATCCTAGTGACTCTATTTATGAACCATTTGAGACTTCATTTTAGTATAAAAATTTATATGACTTATATGATGTAAATTAATTGACAACAAAGTTTTAATGGGAGCTTTTAATTTTTTATATAGCTCATCCACATATTATATTCATTTTTATATCTTTTAGTAGTTAGATATTATATGGTTTTTAAAACAAAATGTGTTTTTTTTGTTAGACAAATGATTATTTTAACATTTTTTAAATTTTCTTTAAAAAATATTATGTTTTTAACTAAATTTTCATAGATAGTGTAAATTTAATATCAATTTCCATAGATATCGATATTTTCGACAAATCATAATATTGATATTTTCATCGATGTCAATATTTTCAACATTATAGCATTGAAATTATTTTGTGACTTTTGAAATTAGCATCGAACTATTAAAATTTATTTGTTTTAGCGCTATAAGGCCTCGTTTGGTGCACGAAATTGGATTGGATTATTTTAATGAGATTAGATTGGAGTAGATAAATTAATACTATGATGTGTTTGGTGCAGTATGAGATTTGATAAAAATAATACTATTTTATGTTTGGTTGAAGATGGAATTGGATTAAAAAATATAAATAAAATAAATATATTTTATATTTAAAATAATTAAATTAATTTTAAAATAATATAACATCACTTACATAGGATGGCCTGAAGAAGAAAAGGCAAAAAAGAAAAATAAAAAATAAAAAATAAAAACTAAAGCAACAACATGACATTAAATAAACCCATGTGTTGTGGTGGGTTTAAATAAACCCACTGCAGCCACTTAAAATAAGTGATATGAGATTGATTTTTTCAATCCCATGTCACAACAAACAAGAGATTGGATTGGATTTTATCCAATCCCGCCAAACAAACACAACCTAAGTGTTTACGGATATAGTTCACGAACAAAGGGAATGAGTAATAAACAGATGACTATAAAGAGTCATAATTCATGTCCTTTATTCATATATCATAATTTGTGAATATTGATGATGCTAAAAGTCTCATTTCAGTATTTCAATGTTAGTTATTAAACTTAAACTAATTAAGTGCTATCTTTACTTATAACTTACATTGTTTGGAATCCAACTTTTCTGAAACAATCAATCCTTACATAAGTTTTGAAAATGCCAAAACATCTCTAAATTCTAATGTCTAATGCGCGCCATTATTAATAATTTTTTCTCAAAACACTGGAACCAAACGTACTTCTAAATTCTGACATGAAATCCTAAGCTCCTAAAAAGTTTTAAAATACTAAAGAAAATCAAATTCATAAAATGGAACCAATTGTTAATATTGCATACTAAAAAGTATTTGCGAGGAGTCAATTCCATCAAGGAGGAAATATATGCTATTCCTAAATAGAGTTTCGATAAAGAGTGCCATCTCCACACTCACAAACAAGTCGTTTGACCATTGATGTGTGAGTTCATAATTGGAAATTTAATGTGACGAAGATAAAGGCAAACATGAATTTATTAGGAGTAAAACGTAAGTTGGATCTACTGCTGAATGCAATGTGTTGTCCACTCTCAAAATGTCACATGGTATAGTTATAATATGTTCATTTAATCGTATATTCTACTCATGTTATTTGACTCGTTGCAATTAAGTAAATACGTCAATAACACTATATGTTTAACAATACATCATTAAACATATTCAGACAAATGAATATTTCGATACTCATTCATCAATATTATCTTCAAATTTAGTATGCCACATCGCTTATGTTTATGATTGAAAATTTGATGTGCTAGCTAGAGAACGAAAAAACATAAATACTAACTTGGGTGAGGCAAGTGCAATGTGAGCATCCACGTACTGTGACTATGCCGCAAGTAATGAATTCCATATATTAATTTGTTCACACATTTTATTTAGATCATGCGATATGTTGTGACAGATACGACACATCAATAACGTGACACTATTGCTCCATTTTATATAACTTATTACACCTTAGATTTATGACTTTTCCCTATTAAAAGTATATAAACAAACCAAAATTTAAATAATTACTAATCAATCTAAATACGTTACGTAATATATGTTTATGATTAGAAAGTTAATGTGATAATTAAAAACTAAATACAGACACATTAGAAGAGAAAAGTTGGGCTGGGCAAGCACAAAGTTTTTGTATGCTCTCAATAAATCACGTTGTATGAACATATTAAACTCATCCGGCATTACACATAATGGTCATGTTATAGAGCATGAATGTACGAACACCGGGATATATAATCCGTCCATTAAAAACACTTTTTGGATGGACGGTTAACTTGTCGGGCGTCAATATTCATGGGCTTTTTAAGGCCCAATAAAATTGTGACAGTTCTCGGGTTATCACGTGAGAAGCACGTGGGGAAAGAGAGACAGTGCCTAAGTAGGAGGCCATTTCGATGAACCGAGCAGACGCATCTCACACGACGACGACCACGTCCTCCACCACCACCAACAACTCAACCGAATATCGTCATAGTCACATGACGACTCAACCGTCGCTGCCTCCTCCACCGCAGCAGCAGCCAAACGGCGGTGTTCAGGTGCGCTGCGCCGGTTGCCGGACGATTTTGACCGTCGGTCCAGGCGTGACGGAATTCATATGTCCGACGTGTCAGCTGCCGCAAATGCTGCCGCCGGAGCTGATGAGCATGGGCCGAGGAGGAGCGGCGGCGGTGAACGCAAATGTGAAGGCTTCGTCGCACGTGCCGGCGCACGGGATCGATCCGACGAAGATCCAACTGCCTTGCGCCAATTGCAAGGCGATACTGAACGTGCCTCATGGACTCGTTAGGTTTTCATGCCCGCAATGCGCCGTGGAGCTCGCCGTCGACTTGTCCAAAGTCAAACAGTTCTTCCCTCCGCCTCCCCGCCCGCCGCTTCCTCCTCCGCCCGACGACGTCAACGAGGTCTCTTCTCTGTCCCTTTTTTTAGTTTCACTTTGTCGACTAACACTTCCTTGTTACTTTTTATTGTTTTGGGTATGTTCTATTACTGTTACTACTAGAAATCATTAAAAACAATGAAATTGTGATAGTGACACTACTACTTTGTACTGTTTCACTGCTAATTTCATGATTCTACCCAGTTGGTTTATTGGAGTATCTGATTTTTATGTAGATGTCCCGTTGGTGATTAAGGGGATGGATTGCCTTTAGTGGTGGTTGCTTAGATGTGGGAGTTGCGTTAATTTGATAATGCCAAGTGTGTAGGCATTGATATGGTATGATAAGTTACCTGATTGGCCGCTTTGGTTAAGTGAGTTGATTGGCTTTGAGTGAGTTGTCTCTAGTGGGGGTTGCCTGAATGTGGGATTTGTGATGTCAAATGTGTAGGCAGTTATATGGTATGGTAAGTTGTCTGATTGGCTGACTAAGTGGATTGATTGGTTTTTGAGTGAGTTATCTTTACTGGTGGTTGTTTGGAGCATAGCCAGTTGACTCTTTTTGCTTAAGAAAGTAGTGATTTTGGTCAATTGATATGTAACTAATGCGTGGAATATAAGAGTATGATGGCTATCGTGGGATTTTGTTTGGGATTTGAAATGTAACCTTCAATTACTTCTATATAGAAAAGTGAATTAATTGTTTAGGACATTTGAATTCCTTTAGAAGTCTTTATGGACAACTTTATTTCTTATTCTTGTATATCTTCCTACTGTCCTACAAAATTTGAACAAACAGAATTGAGAAGTAGATGATAAGGCGAGAAAACTCTTTGAAGTAATTTTACAATGTACATCTTTTAGGCCCCGTTTGTTGGCTAGGATGGGACTGGGTTTAAGCCCTGTTTGTTGTCCAAACCCATGATTGGTGCAACCAAACTCCCTTCACTAAGATATCCAAAGTTTTCTCAACAATGATTTTAACCCACTCTAATGGGTTAATTGAAACCCATTCAATTGGTGGGTTAATTTTGTCCCACCTTCCTTGTGTGCTCTTTCTCCTCTAGCTTTACCGTCGCCGCTTGCTTCAACCGGTCATTCTCTTTCTTCTTCGATCACATTGCTGTTCTTCCTGTTCTTCTTTGGTCGTCACTTTCTTCTCCGATCGTCTGTGTCTTCTCCATTCTTCTCTTTCTTCTCCTTCTCTTCCACCACTGGCAATTCTCCAAGCAAGAACTGGCCGACGAGATCGAGATCTGATCGATTTACAGCTGAGTTCCGTGTTGTCTTTGCCGCTGTTCTAGGGCATCGATGCCTCTGTCGTCTAAACCTCCCGTCCCGCCATTGGAAACGGCATGGGTTTTGGATGGATTTGGGGTGGGGGGTGATGAGAGAGGGAGGAGAGTGGTGGAGGTACTGAATTATTGACAAATCCAGTAACATCCCAAGTCCCGTCATTATTTCCTAAATCCATAGTATTAATTAATTCAAACAAGTATGATGCCCCTCCATAATGTGCTTCATCAGGACACTAATAACTCGGCATTCAGCATGTTTGAGAAGTAAATTCAATTTGGTGAATGATTTTCATGCCTGACTTCACACTTCTGCAGCAGTTGATTAGTTCTGGAGTTATGTTTTCAATTGAATGTCTGGATGATTTTAACTTTTTTAAATTATTGAAGTGTTTAACGTCTTAGCTCTTTAGATAAAGATATTGTGAAAAAAGAAAAAAGAAAAAAGAAAAAAAAAAAAATCTCTTTGGACAGATATTTTTCGCTACTGCTATATCTGCAGTGCTATTTTAAAATTTACTTATTTCTGCCTTGCTGTTTTCCTTTTGATTTTGGAACCTGTCAGGTAGCAATTGAAGTTGAGCGAGAAGAAGATGAAGGTGGCATGGTGGGAGAAACATTCACTGATTATGTAAGTGTAATATTTCTGAAGGCTACAACATCAGAAGTTAGGTTTAGCCTTTCTATCTCATACACTCTTTCAGTTCTTTTGAATTTTACGTTGAAGTTTTTCCTAGCCAATATTTCAGACAGATTTTATGTTGTTCTTTTTTGCTTTGTAGCGTCCTCCAAAGCTATCTCTTGGACCGTCTCATCCTGATCCTATAGTAGAGACATCATCTTTATCTGCAGTACAGCCACCTGAGCCCACTTATGCTTTACAAATCAAGGATAAACTGGAAAGTTCAAAGGCTTTGTCATGTTTGCAGATTGAGACTTTGGTCTATGCTAGTCAGGTTTTTTCTTTTTTTATATTTACAACACAACTTATGCATAACATTTGTATTCTTAATATGTAGTTTAACATTTATTCCCACAACAGAGGCACCTTCAGCACCTTCCAAATGGTGTGAGGGCAGGATTTTTTATTGGAGATGGAGCTGGTGTGGGAAAAGGTCGTACAATTGCTGGGTTAATATGGGAGAATTGGCACCTTGGAAGGAAGAAAGCATTGTAAGTTTTTAGGTTGCAGTCTTTGTATAAATGCAGATTTATTTGTGGTGTATGTTCTTTTTTTTTTTGTTTTTTTCCCAAAAGGAATAAAGAGATAAATGCATCTACTGTATCGTCTTTCTTATTTATTAATATAATCTCTGTTTCCTATTAAAAAAAAATAATAATAAAAGATTTCTTGTAGTTCAACCTGTGTTCTAATGCTGTCTATGGTTTCTGATGATCTTACACAGGTGGATTTCTGTCGGTTCAGACTTAAAGTTTGATGCAAGAAGAGACTTGGATGACGTGGGTGCTATGTGTGTTGAAGGTAAATCCTGAAATCATTGTATGCAATGACAATATTTATTTCTTTTATTGGTTATAATATTTGTAAGCTCTGTTTGACATAGCTTTTAGAGAGCTATAAGCTCTTTTGGAACCCAAAAGTTATTTTTGAGTCCGTTTGGTTTGCCCAAGAAAAGAGCTTTTATAGTTTAAAAGCTCTTCCCACAGGAGCTTGGTGATCCCAGCTTCTCTAGGAAGAGCCTTCACAAAAAACAAGGAAGCACTCTCCATTTAATGAATATTTCATGTCTATGTTTTGACCGTATTTCAATAAATTAAAAACTGATAATACCATTCATACTTCATTTACCCCTCATTTTTTCCCCTTTTTACATGAACCCTAATCTATGACACCTCCAACTACTGCTCTCACTCAACTAATTTAAAATTCATCTATTGAATTGTGCTTGCAGAAAAAATCTCTTTTTCAATGATTTTTCAAATGTTCAAAAAAATTTCCTACACCCATGAACCAAGTAGTAGACAATCCATACACCAAGACATCTTCAAATGTGGACGACAAAATTCGTTTCCCAATCAGATCTGTGAACCAAGAAAAAACCCACATCTACAATTCACCAATTACCAAACAAGAAATTATCATCAAATAACACAACAAAAATATACTTTTGAATTCCAATGGAGTGACGTCAAAATTTTGCAAGGACTGAATCGTAATCGTGAGGATTCTGAATTTTTGAAGGACAAGCTTTAGATTGAATCCAGCTCTAGCAGAAAAGAAGTTTTTCACTTTAACTAAGTGCGTAATAGTTATAACTTATATCTTAAGTAGCTAAGATTTTAAAATGCTCAACCCAAACAGGTTTAAAAGCAATTCTTATACCAAAAAACTCTTTTAAAATACACTATCCAAACAATAACTAAAAAGCTTAAACTTTTACTTCTCTTTTTCTACTTTCAAAGGTCAAAAGTAAAAGCTATCTCAAACCAACCTGTATAAATATTTTGATTCTATATATATGAAATATTCATCAAGATGGTAAGTTAAATTTGTTTGTTCTTACTGAAATAAAGACTCAAAGAAGGCATTTTAAAAGTACTAGAGAAAATAAATATAATGTGACTTCATAAATTAGTATGTGATCGTGATTGGTTATCCGTTGCACTTTGTCCTGTATTTTTTCCCGATGGTTTTGTATTATTCAAGGAAGGATGGTGTAGGATTGTCAGATTAGAATAAATTTTGGAGAGGTGCTTTTCCAATTTTCCCTTATCTGCAGTGCCTTTGAGGGGTTTGGGGTTTCACATCAAAAGGTTAGAGTTTGAGTGTGGTCAGCTTGAAAGGTGCCATGCTATTGTAAACAAACAAGAAAACCAAAATATAAAAACACATAGTTTAGGGACCTATATTATGCCAATTCCTATGAAGGAAATCTTATGATCTAATTATGATGGACATGCTTCCAGAAATGAAAACAATATGTAAATGTTTTTGTATGCAGTACATGCTTTGAATAAGTTGCCATATTCTAAGCTTGATTCAAGGTCCGTTGGGATCAGGGAGGGAGTTGTGTTTTTGACATACAGTAGCCTCATTGCATCTTCTGAGAAAGGTCGTTCTCGTCTCCAGCAACTTGTGCAGTGGTGTGGCTCTGGATATGATGGCCTTGTCATATTTGATGAGGTACTAAACTTTGTTTCCCTTGAAATTGTTCTCTGGTACATGCAACATTTTATAGGGATTTGTTGTTTGATTCAAGCAAATAATGTTCCATGGTGGCTGTATGTTATTCTACCTTTCATTGATAAGCATCAATGGCTTTATTATAGTGCCACAAAGCGAAAAATTTGGTACCTGAAGCAGGAAGTCAGCCAACACGGACAGGGGAAGCTGTTCTTGATCTTCAGGTTTGTTCCTATAGAGTTTTGCATGGCATCTATTTGACCAATATTGGTAAAGCCTCTCCCTCTTGCAGTCTCATGCATGAGCATTAACATGCAAAATATGCTCGAATATTCATGGTATGTGATTGGACATGCACAGGTACTTACAACCACCTGACTGATCCATGCTCAGCTGTTCACTAGCATATATACAGTTGCTCAATTCCAAATTGTGCATATGCATGGCTTTATTACAGATGCACTATGTTTAATTTTGCTTTTGTATAAAATTAGGTCAATTTTATGCTTGTATGAGAAAATGGCATACAATGTTTAACAGCATTTCCTGAACTCTAAATATTTAACTATTCATATGACAGGCCCGACTTCCTGAAGCACGCGTCATTTATTGCTCAGCGACTGGTGCATCTGAACCACGCAATATGGGTTATATGGTCAGGCTTGGTCTTTGGGGAGCTGGAACTTGTTTCAATGATTTTCATAAATTTTTAGGTGGCTCATGTCATTTGTGCTTAATATGTTTCTATAATTTATTATGTGTTTTAATGTTTTGTGAAGGTATTGAGTACTTTAGTTGACTATGGGAAAAGATGCTGCTTGTGATGACTGCTAGGGGCAGTGCATTCATCTTATATTTAGCCTCACAGACCCAAAACAGACACTCTTTTATGCTCAATTCCTGCTAATGAGGGTCTTAGGCTTTGGTCTCTTGGTACTTCAAAGCATTTTAACCCTAGATGTGATGGAAAACTAGTTAAGAAATAATGTTTTCATTGTTTCATTATCCTTAGAATCATTTCTGTTTAGCAGTGAATTAACAAAGAAAGTAGATTCTTTTACTTATATTAGATTTATCTTATTTCCTAGTTGTAATGTGGTCTCTGTAATTTGAGACCTAAACTTTATTGTTTTATCGGGCTACGATCTGATGAAGTAAAGCGATATTAAGTTAGGCACAGGAAAACTTGACACCTTGCCTGCAAAGCAGCACAGAGATTGTATTGAAATATGTGAACTTTTATAATTCAGTGACACTGGATTAGGATTATAGTTATACCAATGGGAACACAGACCACTCTGGAAACATATGTAAAATTTGCATGTTGGTAGGGTATACATGTTTAAAGAGTATGTTTAGTTCATTGATATTGTAGTAAATAGTTTAATTCATAAAGAAATATGTGAACTGTGCTAGGTTCCAACATTGTACTTGATTATTTAAAACTTTTATAGAATCAGATCACATTTATTTCTCCATCCTTTTGAACCCCATTGTGGTTTGCAACCATTTTTACATGTTGGATTTCATATTGGATAGCTAAGAAGATGTCATAGCTTCTAAAATAGATATTATATGCAGGTGCTCTTGATAAAGGTGGTGTTGGAGCATTAGAACTGGTCGCCATGGACATGAAAGCAAGGTTTTTAAGCTTGAAATACCTTTCAAAGGTAGATTTAATCTAGACTATATTACCTTCTAATACATATTGTTGCTCCACATTCAGGGGAATGTACGTGTGTCGTACTCTTAGCTACAAAGGGGCTGAGTTCGAAGTTGTTGAGGCACCATTAGAAGTGGAAATGATGGTATGAGGCATGCGCTAAAAATGATGGCTTAATTTTTCATCTCTTCTTTTCAATTAATTTTCTTTTGTAGAGATTCTTTCAGTTTTCTCATCTTAGATTATATTTATCGTAGGAGATGTATAAAAAAGCGGCCGAGTTTTGGGCAGCATTACGAGGAGAACTGCTGTCAGCAAGTGCTTTTCTCACTAATGAGAGACCTAATTCTAGTCAAATATGGAGATTATATTGGTCAAGTCATCAGGTAGTGATAATTTGGATGATGGTGCATTGGCTAGTGTAGTGTTCTTTTGTTGCTTTTTCTCCCTTTATATATATGTTCTTTTGGGTATATTTACCAACTTTTTGTGTTTCCATATGCTGTTGTAGCGTTTCTTTAGACATATGTGCATGTCAGCTAAGGTGCCTGCTACTGTAAGACTAGCTAAGAAAGCATTACTGGAAAATAAATGTGTGGTCATTGGCCTTCAGAGTACTGGAGAGGCTCGGACTGAGGAAGCTGTGACAAAATATGTGCGTATGTTCGGCTATCTGCTATATGCATTCTTTCCCTTTCTAATTCCATGTTATGTTGTTTATTTTTGTCATATGGTGCTCTTGTCTCCTTTTTCCAAATAGGGTCTTGAACTTGATGACTTCATTTCGGGACCTCGAGAGCTGTTGCTGAAATTTGTGGAAGAAAATTATCCTCTGCCTGAAAAGCCTGACCCTCTTCCAGGTATGGATTTTATGAACTAGGATTAGTTTGTAGTTGTTGCTGCTGCAACTGACATTCGCTTTATGAACTTTTCATAGGAGAGGACAGTGTAAAAGAACTTCAACGAAAGAGGCATTCAGCATCTCCTGGTGTTTCACTAAAAGGAAGGGTAAGGAAAGTAGCAAAATGGAAACCTGCAAGTGATGCTGAAAGTGATGAAGAATCTGATAGTGAGTTCTTGAAACTGGACAGAGACAGAATTAGTGTATTGTCAACAAGCATTTCACATATTTCCTCTTTTGAGTTTATAGCCTTCCAAATTCATTTTCCGTAGTGATTTTGTTACCTTAATGGGAAAATTTTTCATCTTCATCTACGTTTAACCTTTGTTGTTTCTTGTATATTTTAGTTTCGTGGGAACTTCCACTGGAAGTCATTGGGTGCATCATTTTTTCACTGATTTTATTCAAAACACCTTTTTCTTTAGTGCAAGTTATCAATCATACTGAATGAATTACTATTTCATCAAGTCTTACATATATACCATGTGTTCTTGGATACAAACTTTGAAAATGCGGTGGTTGCCATTTAATTGCTAATACAATGTCTGATAAATGCAGCTGATTCTGGTCATGAATCTACAGAATCTGATGACGAATTTCAGATCTGTGAGATATGCAACGGTGAAGAGGTAACTATTCTCACTTGTTTAGGTGTTTGAACGATTTAAGTGTCTGCATTATGTTATCATGCATTGTATTTCTGACTATAGGAAAGGAAGAAATTGCTCCAGTGCTCCTGTTGTGGTCAACTGGTACATGCTGCATGTTTAGTTCCACCTATTACAGAATCAGTACCCAGTGATTGGTCATGTCATTCATGCAAGGAAAAAACAGAAGAATATCTTCAATCAAGACATGACTATCTAACAGAACTTTTAAAGAGGTTTCATTTATGAAAGTTATTCTGGTTTCTTAGTTACTTTTGGTTTTATTCTTTAGAGATCTGTTATTCTTTAGTCTAGTTTGTGACATTTTTAGTAGTTAAAAATATTTAACAATTGTTTATAAATTTAGGTATGAAGCAGCTTTGGAACGTAAGTCAAAGATTTTGGATATAATTCGGACTTTGGATCTTCCAAACAATCCTTTGGATGATATTATTGATCAGGTAGGGGCTCTATGCCCTGGCCAAGCTTCCCTCATGCTCTCCTCCTCTTCTTCCTCTCTTTAGCTGGATGCTTTATCCTTTTAAACCATTCATATAATGTTAATGCAGCTTGGAGGTCCTGATAAAGTTGCAGAAATGACAGGGAGAAGAGGCATGCTTGTAAGAGCCTCCAGTGGAAAGGGTGTAACTTATCAAGCACGGAACACGTGAGTTTGGGTTTTTCTTTTTCTTTTTCTGTTGTTCCTCTGGCTGATGGTATGCTTTATGCCAAGATAGCTGAACTTCTGTTTGTTTTATTCTGTAGAAAGGAGATCACCATGGAAATGGTCAACATGCATGAGAAGCAGCTGTTTATGGATGGTAAGAAGTTTGTTGCAATAATATCCGAAGCTGGATCAGCTGGTGTTTCTTTACAAGCGGATAGGAGGGCAGCAAATCAGGTATGCTTTGTCATGTAAACATTTTCTTGTATGCCTGACACTGTTCCTTAAATGGTTTTAAAGTTGGAAGCCTATGACTTTTGTGCCTAGTAAGAATTGGATTCACAATATCAGATGAGCATTTGAAATATGTGATTCTGGAGTTTTGTCTTCTCAATTTGTTCCATTTTTGTCTCATTGACTCTTTCTCATAACAGAAAAGGAGGGTCCATATAACGTTGGAACTTCCTTGGAGTGCTGACAGAGCAATACAACAGTTTGGGAGAACTCATCGATCAAATCAAGCATCAGCACCTGAGTATAGGTAGACTAAACATTATATACTTTATTATTTTTATCTTGTAGCCTGGTTTTTGCTTTAATGTAGCTGTGTTGAATTAATGTTCAGCTTATGTGAATCAAGCAATCACATTGATAGCAATCTAAAATTTCTTTGATGATAGCATCTTTTGACATTGAGGGTTGGATGCAACAAGTTTGGTGGACCTATATATTATATTATTTTATTTGGTATAATCTGCAGGCTAATTTTTACCAACCTTGGTGGAGAACGCCGGTTTGCATCCATTGTTGCCAAGAGATTAGAATCTCTTGGAGCCTTGACTCAGGGAGACCGCCGGTAGGTTCTTGGTTTGGGGCATAAGATGATGTTGACTTATTCTTGAATTAGTTAATCCTTTGTTGATCGTGTAATTTCTTGCTTGGATGCTTTGCAGGGCTGGACCATCCTTGAGTGCTTATAATTATGATAGTGCTTTTGGAAAAAAGGCCTTGATGGTGATGTATAGAGGAATAATGGAGCAGGTTCAATCTTATTATGATACTGTTTTCATTAATGTGCTGAATTGAATAGTAGTGAAAACTTAAAAATAATAATAATTGGAAGGAGCTGGATATTGGCTTTATTATTATAATTTTTTTAAAAAAAAAGGAACTGGAAATAACTAAGGTTTAATTTCAGGATACGTTGCCAGTTATACCTCCTGGATGTTCCTCTGAAAAACCCGAAACGGTTCAAGATTTTATGATGAAGGCAAAAGCTGCTCTTGTGTCTGTTGGAATAGTTAGAGACGCGGTTCTAGGTAATTTATTTGGGAATATTACTTCACTGCAATCAAGTTGATGAATACGTCAAGTTCTTTCCATTTTATTTTCTTGCTTTTCCTTTGAACATTCGGCAAACTTAATGTCTATGTAATTAGTTCTTAATTTATGGTGTCATGCCATATGTCACGGTATGCACTCTTTTAGTTATTGTCATACAATGACATTTTCAGTTGATCTGATGTAGGTAATGGCAAAGATTATGGAAAGTTTTCTGGTCGTATAGTTGATTCTGATATGCATGATGTTGGACGCTTCCTTAACCGGCTCTTAGGACTACCACCTGAGATTCAAAATAGGTCTATATGTTTGTGCTTTTTAAAAGTGACATGCTTATTGAAATTAAAATTTTTACTTGATATTCTAATCACTACCATCTTCATACAGGCTGTTTGAGTTGTTTATTAGCATCTTGGATCTTCTTGTTCAGAATGCACGGATTGAAGGGAATCTTGACTCAGGGATTGTTGATATGAAAGCTAACATTATCAAATTACAAGGAACTCCAAAGGTTGATTCTCTTGCCATATCTGTTGGTGGCTTCACATGATTTGTTATACTAATTTTCATTTTCCTACAGACTGTTCATGTTGATAATATGTCTGGGGCGTCAACGATACTTTTTACATTCACTCTAGATCGTGGAATCACATGGGAGGTACGATTTGTATTTTTACTTGACTGGTTAAATAGTTTCTAATAACATTTAGTAGTGTCCTCTCATGTAAATTTATTCATCCATGTTAGTCTGCAAGTACCATGCTTGATGAAAAGCAAAAGGATGGGCTTGGTTCATCTAATGATGGTTTCTATGAATCTAAAAGGGAATGGTTGGGAAGGCGGCACTTCATTTTAGCATTTGAGAGGTATTATTTTGTGTTACTTCCCACTCAAATCTTTTCTCGTTAAGCTAAATTATTATTATTATTTTTTGATAGGAAAGAAAGACTTTATTAATCGAAAGACAGAATTTACAAAGAAATGTTGAGGTTACCAAAGACAGAAGTTTCTCATTAAGCTAAATTATAGAGTTAGTTCTTTTGATATTTACAAGAACGAAAGAAATGTCAAGGCTAACTTACCAAATTTGTCATCACTTTCTTGTTCTTACATGTCTAAATAATGTAGCATTGCTAATTTTCGCCAGCATGAGATATATTGTACTTCAAATCATAATTTTAGTTCATTATAATGTAAAGATAAGTGACAAATGATTAATTTTGGTTATATAATGGATTGCCAATCAGAATTTTACCCCATTTGTGGTTGATTATTTTTGGGAGTAGGTAATCTGGATATTTAATCTGTAAAATTAAAAGGATGAATGTGTGAATGAAGTGACACATAACACTGTGGTATTTTTCTTTGTGGAGCTTAGTTTGTGCCTTGAATTTTCTATATAAATAATATGATTGTTAAAGAGCTGTCATATTTCTTCTACTTGACTTACCACTTTATTGTTCCTTTATTAATTTCCAGTGCTTCAGCTTCTGGAATGTTTAAGATAGTCCGCCCTGCTGTTGGGGAGTCACTAAGGTATTGCACTTAATAATTTACTGGCTTCATTGACAATTGTGGTTATCCTCTTCTGTTTACACATCTTAACTTTTCTCTCTCTAGGGAAATGCCTCTTGCAGAATTGAAAAACAAATACAGAAAAATAATGTCTTTAGAGAAGGCTCGTGGTGGTTGGGAAGATGAATATGAAGTTTCTTCTAAACAGGTATGCATCCTTGATGAGAATTTTTATCACAGTGTAGTATGGTTAGTTGAGTAGTTTCTTTTCGTAGATATATCTACTAATGTGCTGTAGTATTAGAACTTGAGCTGATGACATAAGTTTACTTAAACCGGATAGAAGATTTTTTTTATTGTCTTTGAGCTAAGATTCAAACTATGACCTCAATTATTCTTCAAGTGATGTTGCATTAACTTCTATTGTATAAAGTACAGTGTATGTAAAATCTTTTGACAACTGAAAAAGCTTTTTTATTTGTTTTTAAAATTGTTCAAATTGAGTACGGTTACCCTCCCTTTGGCCCTAATTTCTTACATGTGATTGGTTTCGATTTGAACTTCTATAGATCTCTGGTGGACATGAGAATATCTAAGTTTAACTATAGATGAGCTGCATGAATTTTTGTTATTCATTTTCTTTCTTTCTTTCTTTTTTTGGTCCTCTTTTTGCATGTCCTGTTAGATTTATTAAAACCATTTTCTTAGAATGTTTAGCTATTGTTTTCGGCATGAAATATTAAATTGAACCATATTAGAGAATTTGCAACTCTGATCTCTTACTGCTTCCTTTTCCTGCAGTGTATGCATGGCCCCAACTGTAAGCTTGGTAGCTTCTGCACTGTTGGCAGAAGAATTCAAGAAGTTAACATTTTGGGTGGCCTTATTCTTCCTGTTTGGGGCACCATTGAGAAGGCCCTTTCTAAGCAGGTAATGTTGCTGCTTTGCAGCTTAAGTAATAATTTCTCTGTTCCTTGCATGATAAAAATGTTCACTTATTGAAAGATCTTCTCTATTTCTCATATTTTCCTCTTTTACTGTGTGGTTTAGTAAGTTTTTTTTGTTGTGTTCAAGGTTTATGAGTTTTGTTTACATGGGCTTGGATTCTGAACTAAATTGGAAGATCATTTTATGTTTGGACTAAATTTCTTTGAAAAATAAACCAAAACTGATTCTGAACTCTGAAGCATCTTGTACAAGTCACCTTGTCTTCAACTGAAGTTTAATGCTTAACATCAACAATTACACAAGTGCATTCATTTTTGTTATATTCTTTTTAAATTTTAATGTTACTAGTCTCCTTAATTTTGCTAGTCTCAAGTTTAAACTCATTTTCTGAACATCTTTCTAGGGGTTGCTGAATGCCAAGATGTCATACAACATAAGTGACATTCTCTGGTGTCTTTAAAAGGCCTAAAATTGCAGAATCTTGGTGGAGGAAAAGTGAATTTAGTCTGTATGCCTTCATATGGTGTTAATATTCTGGGCCTGGGTCTTTTGGGGGTTTGTTCAATATTGAATTTTCAGTTTAATGCTTTATTAAGTTACTTATTAATATCGAGCCAGCTAGTTATAGTGACTTTACCCAGTCATTAGTTCTATGTTTGGATATTTCTGCTTGCGTAGAGTTGTTAATAATGAAATTTTGGCCTCTGACGTGGCACATAATTTGTTGGAAGACATACACTTTGTTATTCAGTTGTGGGCATTGTTTTTTTGTTTTTTGTTTTTTGTTTCCTCACTGTGAGCATTCTTATGTATATTTGACTGCTTGTTAGCTGGAGCATTCTTAAGACTGAAAGCTCAACTGCTTTGTACAGGCCCGTCAAAGCCACAAGCGACTCCGGGTTGTGCGTCTGGAAACCACCACAGATAACAAACGAATTGTTGGGCTTTTAGTCCCCAATGCAGCAGTTGAAACGGTGCTACAAGGTCTCTCTCTCTCTCACAGACACAGACACAGACACACACACACAAAAACTGACAAAACTAGGCTAAATGACAAGTGACTGGCATTACATCAAATATAGGAAACTTTTAAATAACATTTGTAACTAACATATAGATGGGCTGGTGACAGATTTGGCATGGGTTCAAGAGATTGATGATTGAGAATTGAGATGCGGCATCGGCCTTTTGTTATTAAACGGTGACTGATGTAAACAAGTATGCAAGTCAGCAAGTGCAGGAGTATTAAAAATGAAACCTGCACTGGCCTTATACCAAAGGAAGAAAGGAATCGAATTGTGCAGTCTCATTCACATTGAATTTTGGCTTCTTGCTTCATTTTTTTTGCATATAATTTTTGTATATTATTAACTAAAATGATGTAAGGCCAATGACAAATAATAGGTTGCTGGGCTCTATTAGATAATAGTACTAACTCAGCTTATTGTTTTTTTGTATCGGTCGCCAAACTCATAATTCAAATCATGGTATAGATGAAATAGAAATTCCTTTTTGTTCAAAATTGCTGTCTAAATATTTCCATTATATTATTTGTTCTTTTGCTTCAGGGATGTTAGTCTTATAGAGCACAAAAAGTGCATCCATGGTATGATAATAATTGCTGCAATCTTGCAATTATATGAGATTTTGTGATATACTTTATGGCTCAAATGAAATAGCCCATACTACAGGCAGTACAGGCACGCGAGAAGAAAAAGTTTATATAAGTTCTGCTACTTAGCATCTATAATTACGCGAGAAGAAAAAGTTTATATAAGTTCTGCTACTTAGCATCTACAATTGAAACACATTCAATAATGTAAATGATATGATGAATTTGGAATCCTGCAAAAAGAGAGAGAATTTTAGAATCTCTCCATCCAGAGAGGCAGCATGAACTTTTGGCTTATTTTTAAGATATCAATAAGAGTTTACTTGCAAGTTCCAAAAAACAAAAAGAAAAAAGAGTTGCAAGACTCATCATCCCCAAAGCCAAAACACAAACTATTCACGGTACAAGCACGTCACACACACTCATGCAAACTATAATCAAATTATTTGTTCCGAGTCTCAGAGAAAGCATTCATAATCGGATTGAGTTTAGCACACAAACGGAGCATCAACATAATGGTCGCTGCAGTAAAGGCCTGGCTGCTGAGTGAAACCCACCTTCTTTAGCATCTGCCTAGCCTTCAAAACTAGCTCCTCATTAGTAACTGGACCATCTGTTTGAGCAAGTATGGTCTGGATTGCATTGCTGAGAGCTCCATAAGCTTCACTAGCATTCCCTGAAGGGCTGGCATCGGCAGAAGTTTGGTCACTCTGGCACCCACTTATCAGAATCCCTCCATCTGGAAGTGAACGCTTAGCTGATCCAGCGTAAACCTCATGCTTGTTATCCACTTTGGTCTCCAAGGCAGGTTGTGCATACCCCTCATCGTTCTCCTCTAGCTTATGCTTAAGAAATTCCTGAGCAAGATTCCCAACCATACCCAAGAAACCACCACCACCACCACCACTTTCACCATCACCATGTTGAAGTTTGCCAAAGATTACTTTCATGAACTTCTTCACTTTAGGACTAGAATCTTCCCCAAACATATCAAAAAGGGTGGGACGAAGCTTCCCAACATCAATGTCATCTTTGCCAGTTTTCTGCTTGAGTATATCAATTAAAGTAGAGAGGGGCAGGGATTTGTTCTTCACATATCCTTGCTCACCATATACTGATTCAACTTCTCTTTCTTCATCGTCATTATCTTGCCTCCGGTGGTGATGGAGCAGTTCGGAAGGGACATGAATTCCACGGGATTCAAATGCATCTTCCACAGTTTGCTTCAAGAAACTTTTAAAGCCAAAACCAGAACTGGATTCTTCCTCTTGACGCCTTGTGCTCTTCCCTATTTGCTCCTTTGCCTCGTCAATAAGGCCTCCGCTGTGGCAAGAATCAGATACAATTGTTATGCGGCACCCTTCTGGGACTTGGTCCACGAAATCCCTGAAATCATCATCTGTCCACAAAGTACTCCACTTATTCAGAATATAAACATCATTTGACAAACAATCTACTAAAACTTCTGATGATCTTGAGAAAGCATATGGGCACGGGCATTGGTGATAGCAACAAGTAATTCTGAATTCAAAAGAAAAGATTTAACTAACAGAGTAAGCACAGTTGAGAAAAATGAAAAAAGGAACTCAAAAAAGTAGTGAACTTTGAAGGGTTGGCAACAAAACATGATTAAGAAACTCCAGCACCATAATTTGGGGAAAAAATGAACTAAAAGTTAGAAACACAGGAGGAGCATAGACAACCTTGTCGATATTTGGACAGAAACCAGAATGCTCTCACTCACACAACGTGTATCAAGTTCATCTTCCTCACCACTGAATTAAGTGTCCGTACAAATCATTAACCAAATCCAATTCCTCCTCCAGAAATGTATGGATTATGGAGAAGCTATCAAGTCTCCATACAAAAAAGGACAGTGACATACTAGGACACAATCGGGAGCTCTTGATCATCTGGCTCAGCCCCCACTTAATGTATTCAGTCTATGTTCCTCACCACTAACATAAAATCATCTACCTATCAAGCCTCAAACTTGTTAAACAATTATCCAAACTTTTGCCTTTAAATCATAGAATCTGACTTAACAATGATTGATCTACATACCTTGTGAAGCTCAATTTCCATAAATCAAGTACTGATCAACAAGATCAGCCCGACAGTTTCAACAATTATAATAACACAAGATAAATAAACAAACAATTAAAAAGAAGTGACAAACCAGTGATGAGGTTCATGTCACAGGGTACAATGCACTCGTCATAACCAGTGTCATCACCCTCTCCAGTCTCAGCAGGAAGCCTGGTGCCATGGCCACTGTAGTGTACAAACAAGAAGTCACCGTCCTCGGCTGAGCGAACCAGGTTGGTGAGAGCCCTCCTGATGTTTTTCCCAGTTGGTTGAGGGTAGGAGTCGTCGGTGTCGATCAACACAGTTATGTTTTCCTCATCGAAGCCGTAGCGCTCCACAAGACACCTGTGCATCCTCTTCACGTCGTTAATGCAACCTTTCAGCTCTGCTTTGGTGCCTGGGTAGTTGCACCCGATCAACACTGCTTTTTTCGGCATTTCTCTGAAAAGGGTTGTGTTTGGATCTTGAGAATTCGATGAAAGTTTTGATCTTTTTCAGGACGAGATGAGAACGAGAGGCCCGTGCTGTGTCAGTCAATGCTAATTATTATTGTTATTATATTTTCTTTTTTTCTGTTTTTTTTTTTTTTTTTTTTTTTTTTAAAAATTTGTTAAGTTTATTTTAGTTGACAACAACGTTTTTGCCTTTTTGGAAAATGATCTGTCGGCATTTATTTTTTCTCTTTTTATAAATAAATATACGATTTATAAGTCACTTCTTTGTAAATTAGTTGATATTTCTTCTCGGTCAGGATTAATTATTATTTATATATTTATTATTAATATTTAATAAAGAAAATTTATAAATATTATTTATTTTTATAATAAAAGAAAAGATATTTATATGTATCTCTAAAATGTGTACGATGATACTTTAATATGTATTAAAATGATTGCAAAGGGATAAATATATATCACTGACTAGAAGGAGAGGTGTGTTTATAAGCCACATTTTGGCAGGTACAGTTGGTTCCAATTCTAAATTTTAGGACTGTTCTCTAACTTTATTGGTTTATAGCTGATTAAATCTTTAATTTGATTTAATTAATTCACTATAAGGATGAGATATATTCCTAAAATTGTGATCTTTGCATGATTTTCACAAAATTGTAAAATTCATGGTGTCTGGACCTTCTAACACTATATATTAGCTCACGAAATTTTCATAAAAAAAATTATGTACGTATTACATCAGAGTCACCGGTAAAAGTAAAAGCAAAAATCTTGTCTCATGATCTTCAGATTTTAAATATAGACAGTCAAGGAAATTGACCAGCAAACTGTTCTATTTATTTCAATGCATAATTGTAGCACTGCAAAGCTAAATTTATGCTGACATGATGCCAAAGTTTGATAAATTGTGCTTTACTTTCCATATAGTAAGGTTTGGATACTGTCAATATGAGTGGTTGTTGAGAGTCTTCATTTAGTCTAAAAATAATTTAAATTCGTGTTTTTTGTGGTATTAAAACAGATGATTGCTAACATTGGAATTTATATGAAAAATAAACGGTATACAAGAAATCAATAATGGTACAAAGTATCATGTACTTATTTTACAAGCAATACAAATTTCAAAGCACCAATAGAATTAATCATTCAAACATCAATGAAATATAACGTAAAAGTGATCATCAACGACCCTTCAATTAGAACTGACAAGATTGCAGTTCAATCGGATTTCACCTTCATTTGGTCGAGTGAGGACTCCAACATTTCCAAGTTTAATCATTGATACTGCAAATTGGTCGTTGAAGAGTGCGGGTTGAGAAGCAAGCATGTCAACAAAAGTTGCTGTTCTTTCATTTGAATACAGTGACTGATCTGTAGACAACAATCCCCTCTTCTTCTTTAGATTATTGTAATAGGCCACGTCGAAAGTCGTTGGAGTTGTTGCATCAAGATCAACATTGTTATATCTTTGCCTGCATTTTTGTGTCAAGATTTTTAAATATTCTGCATCAAGTGAAGGGTCGGGCTTTCGGGTAGCATTGAAGTTATAAAGCCTGTCTTGTATTGCAAGGCAAGAACTCCTACCAATAGTGTGTGAACCTGAGAGAATAACCAAGTCTAGCACATTCAAGCCTTGGCTCTCAAATAGATTAATGAGAGTGGAGACACTTTCATGTCCCTGAGGGACAAGTCGGTTGGCTTCTCTAGCAATGGATACATTTCCATCTTTTCGGCCAAATGGGACTTCCCAGAATGGACCTCCAACTTGAACAGTTGCATCTCTGGCTGCAGCAGTGAGAATGTCAGCACAAGAAACAGTTTTGGGACATTCTTTCTCAACCTGTGCCTTGATGTCATCTATCACTCTGTAACCTCTCAATGTCTTGCTGGCCTTAGCTCGTCTCTCACTGCCTTTGTAGTTTAGCAAGATGGAAGCATCACAACCCTGCACTCTTAAAACAACAATAATGTGGCCGCGTTACATTCATTTATTTGCAATAGAATATCTTACACGTATTAAACAAGCATATATACTATCGGAAAACGTGATACATTGGTTCTACTAATTAAAACTTTACTTACTCGGACAGCGCAATCATGGAAGTGCAAGCGGATGAGGCTAGCGGCCAATGTTTTGTCCTTATTGAACCATGCTTGGAGTCTACGATGGATGATGTTTTCGAGATCAGGACAAGTAGAGTGATAGTAAAAGGAAGACAAGTAGGCTTGAGGAGGCAAGAGTTGGGGCAACATAGGCTTCTTAATCAGCTGTGACATGGATGATGGTGGAGTAACCGTGGTGGCAGCTTTTCGAGGAACAATGCCCAAACCTAGCATGCATAACTCCATTAATTGAAGTAGCAGCACAAACAAAGTGAAACCGTTCGATTTCATCATCTTCTTTGACATTGATTAGACTATTACCAAAGTTCTCTTGTGGGTGTTTTAATTTCCTTATGATGTGATCTCCAAAGGCGCCTTGTCTAAAGTATATATTTATGGCAGCTTGGAACTTGGAAGAAGAAAATACGTGCGAGGCACAAAAATAAGACATGCAAACAAGTAAATTTTGGAGTCAAACAAGCACATTTATATAATGTATTTAGTGATCACGTCCTATCAGGCGCGTTAAGACTGACAATGAGGTTCAACTGGTGGATCAAGCATTTAAAACAGAAATATTCAGCCCAAATAACAATATGCTTTACAAAAATTGTTTAATAATAATAATCACCTACTTATTTGGAATATATACACATACATATATATATACATATGTAATAATTTTACCATCAGTATCTCATAACTTGACGAACCAATTAAATACATCCATTACATTTTCTTTCTTAAAACAATTTCTCTCATCTATTTAATTTAAATGCAATTGATGAATTTAATTAGTTCGTCTTAACTTTTTAAAGTTAGAAGATATTAACGATAAAATCACTATATATATAATGTTTTTATAATCAGGATGTTCTAATTTTAAAAAGTAAAGACCAATCAATCAAATTTATCTATTGTATTCTCTTTCTTAAAATAAATTCTCTCTTCAATTTACTTCAAAATGAAATAAGTGAATTTGATTAACTGGTTTTTACTTTGTAAAGTTAATACGTCTTGATTATAAAAGACACACACACATATACATATATATATATATATATATTTATATATATGAGTTATCTCCCAAAGGCATGCATTGATATGCATGAAGTTTACTTTAAGATTAGACTTCAGGTTGATTTCATTAATTGACATTGGAGTATACAAATTAATTATTATAAATTGGAGAGTCTAGAGAGGTACATACATAATTTGAACAACATTAATTATGTTTTATTATGGTCAGATGCAGTGTTTCAAAAAATGAGCTGGACGCATCAATTTTAAGTAAATTTGTGCTATTAGCCAGTTGTCTGTTTAGACAACCAGATTGGGCTCCATGGAGTCCTTTTTTTTTTTTTTTTATTAATCTAATTCATCTTCACACTCGAGTTTTTCTTCATCTTGTTCAAGTTCAAAGCATACAATCGATTGGTGCGAGGAAAACAGCCTGAAAAAGATGTCAAATGGTCTGGTGTTTGGTTGGGGTTAGGGTTTGACTAGTGCGACTGGTCTAGTGGAGTGTGGTTCAAAGGATGAAGATGAAGCTTTTAAAGCTTCTCTTTTTAAAAATAAAAAATAAAATAAGGATCCAAAACATCATTTTGGACTCACCAAACTGACATTGTTTTGATTATCTTTAAACTATTTGGTTCAAAATGGTGTCGTTTTTTATTATCCAAAATGATATCGTTTTGGATATTTTAAATTTTAAAGATAATCCAAAACGTCGTCATTTTGGAGAACCTAAAACGACACCATTTTGATGTTGCATACTTGGAAAAAAAAAAAGGTTGAAGATCTTCAACCACCAATCATGTCATCCATCATGCTCAATTTTGCGAGACTCCAAATCCTAACGCTTTCATTATCATCACCATCATTGCCACCACTAAATGCCGTTGTTCCTCACCATCACTCTTCTCACTATCATCGACACACCTATTCTTTGCACCAATTGCTCGTCGATGTTCTTTAAAAAGTTTGGATTGTTTTTCTGTTCATCATCGCACTTGACCATTCTTCGTCATTCATCCTCAATCCTCACTCCTCACAAAATAGAAAAGTGCCCAATACTCTTCACTAACTTTTTGTTGGATTGTTTTTGTAAATGTTTTTGCAAACTCAGATTTTTTTTTTTTTTGGTTTATTGTGTTTGATTTTTATTAAGTTTGTATTCAGACTTTTTGTTGTTGGTTGTGTGTGTGTGCTTTTTTTAATACTCTTCATTGATTTTTTTTTGTAATTTTCTTTTTTATGTTCGACCATTGACGGTTCGTTGATTACTGGTCAAACCACCTAGACGTAGGTTAGATAGCCAAAACGCTAGGTGTCAGGTTGTTGACCTTCTGGTGCCTAATGATTTCCACAACGTTGGTCAAATGAGCTAGGGACCTACCTATCCAATTTTTGCTTGGAGTAACAACATATGTTATGGCTAAATTTGGCAATTGGTAATTACTGCAAGATGAGAATATTGATAGTGATATTTTTTTAATTGGTTATTATTTTTTTTCATTTGATATCCAAGTGACAAACTGACGATTTTTCCTGCCAAAGAACAGACAAAGTAGGCAATGACAAATGTGAAAGCCCATTCCGTCTCATAATGATCAACTTCAAATGATAATTGCCATAAATGATGATATCTAAAGAAAAAAATCTCATTTGGAAAGAAAGTTTCGTAGTATATTACAACACAATTGAAAGTCATTAATTACAAGTTACAACACGAGACAATGAACAAAAGTTCAAAGACAATGAATTCAAACCACACCGTTACAAATATTGCAAAAACAATTGCATGATTATAAGCATATATATGAATGTATGTATGTATGTATGTATGTATGTATGCAAGTAGTTCAAGCTTTACAGCAAACAAAACGACCAAGTCCTTTAGGAGCATGCGCATGAGCTTGATCATCATCCCCAGAAATCTCAACCGACTTGTGCTTGCTCTTCTTTTTCTTTTCATGATCAATAGGCACTGTCACAACTAGCACCCCATCATGCATTGATGCTTTGATCTCATCAACTTTGGCATTCTCCGGCAACCTAAACTCCCTCATGATGCTGCCATGTGTCCTCTCCCTGCAATGCCACTTGTCGCCTTTTTCTTCAGGCTCTTCTCTTCTTTCGCCACTTATATGTAGTATCTTTCCCTCATGAACTTCAAGCTTCAAATCTTCTCTTGTAAGGCCTGGAAGATCGATCTCGAATACATGGGCATGTGGGGTTTCCTTCCAATCCATTAGGGCGTCCATGTTGTCCGAGAACAAACCCCCAAATGGATTGAAAATGTTGTTTGTGTTGATCATAAGAGAATGAAGAAGTGACATTTTTGTCAAAGTGTTTGCTATTCTACTGTGTTTTAGGATGATTTCTATATGTTTGATTGGTGTGTTGATGTTTGTAATTAGTATTTATATAGATTGGATGATGAACATTGATCGGTTCTTGAAAGCTCTGGAACTGGATAGAGAATTTATGCATATAGAAAAAATGTTCGAAGAGATATTTTTTGTGTGGTCCATTTCATGCACTATGCCTTTGTGGATTATAAAGATAGGTATAAAGTCAATGTTGGAGAAGCCTCCGGGAGAACCTAGAACGGTCTTCTTTTACTTTAACTCGTTGAAAATACTTAATTAACAATAATAATGATAATATCATCATCTATAATGAATAGGAACTTTAGAAGATTGTAGAACAAATAAGGATCAAGAAGGAAATTTTAGTTGAAAGCAACTTCATGTCTATATAATTAGTTGACAATTTGTCAACTACTCGTGAACTAAATCACATGACTTGTAAGAGATGTGATGTTCAAAGTTCAAAATTTATTGTACCTAACGGTGTTTAAGAATTCGAGATAAGAGGATTGCTTCTTTAAATTATTTATTCCGACAAAACTAAGTCAACTAGCTCGAAAAATTTGGCAAAAAAAAAAAAGAGAAAAAAGGGTAAATATCAAGCTATTGTTCTTCTGATAAAATTAAGATTGGCACATGTATTTTATGAAAAATATTCAACCGCTGATATTAATATTAGTGAGGATTTTGAACCTAATATTAAACTACGAAAATAAGGTTTTTTAAGCTCACATGTAAATTATTTAGGAATAATTCTAATTTCTTCTCTGTAGTTTGATATAATAGTAAAAAAAATCTCCTCATTTTAGAAATTATTAAAAATTTCTTTGTAGTTTATAAAAATAGCTAAAAAAATACTTTATCGTTTAAAAAAATAGCAGAAAAATCTCTACATTTTTTGAAGTAAAAGGGTTTTTTTAACTATTATACCAAACTACATGAGTTTTTTTTTTTTGGTTATTATGTCAAACTGTATGGGTCCTGGGCAATTTTTGATGTCAGGGGGGTCCTTAGTTATTATGTCAAATTATAGAGAGAAATTAGATTTATTTCAATTATTTATTTGTTTATGAACTTGTTTGTCCTTTGTTCATTAACTAATTGATGCTAAAAATATTTATTTTCATTGTTAACTATTAGTTTTAAAATTTACACTAATTTTAGTGCTATATAAAAATAATTAAAACATATGGAAGGATATAAATTGCAATTTTATTTTTGTTTTTGTGTTTGAAAACTAAAACTGATATTATGAAAGATTCATTAAATATAAATAGTTCTCTCTCTCTCTCTCTCTTTTTTTTTTTTTTTTTTGTTTTATAAATTCTTTTGGGAAAAGCCAGTGAGTCTGACTTCTCTTGGAAACTTTTTTCAAAATTAAAAGCTGTTTTGGGAGAATACACGAACACTCCCAAGCAGTTTCTATATATCTTCCAAAGCTTTTGGAAGCCACGTGCCAAACAGGGTTAAATACCACCAAGCACAAGCGAGAATGATGTCCAGTCTTGTGACCTAAACAATTGGGATTCACAACTTAGATATACAATTAGTTGCAATTAATCTATATGATTTCGAAATGCTAATAAACTTGTATCACTCGCAGACAATTAGTTGTTATTAGACTTTTTTTTTTTTCTTTTTTGATGAAATTAGTAGCAAGACTTGAACAGCAGATTTTATTGACTAATAAGTTGTGAGTATATGGACACCTGATAATTAGAAATCCCATTGTAAGAGACAATGAGTAGACAGAAGACTTTCCATGTGCTACTAAATTGCAAAGAAAACAAGTGTCAGTGGTTCAATTCCAAGGTTCATTTAATCAAACATGTCTTATATTCCAACATATGTAACTACTTCTATCCAAAACATATGGACACTTTCTCTTCATATGCGAACTTTGAAGACAAGAAATTATAAGCATAACATACTTAAATACAATGTACTATATATATGTGGATAAAATCAAACCCTTATCCTTCAATTCCTCTGCATTCATTCTAACATTGGTTTTCTATTTTATAGGTGCCGAATTAGCTCAAATTGACCTATCTATCTCATTAATTTCAAGCCAGATATTTGAAACGACATGTGATCTTGTTAGCTAGAAAATGTTATTGATCTCACATGTAATCGATCAGTTTGTCCTACTACATCTAATATATGCAAACAAAAACAAGGAAAATCACATATCGAAAATAATTCATACACATGCATGTGTGTAGTGGTCAAAAATTTTTATGATATATTAGCCCAGCATATCGATTGGCTCAAACTAATAGCCCAAATGAATAGCCCAGAAACTTGGTTGATTTAGTTCAAATAAGTTATAATTTTAAGTTATGATTGCTCTTAATGCATTGTAACGGAAAAGACATTAAACCTTATAACCGACATGTCAATAAACCATATCATTAAACCCCGTAACCGACATGTCATAAACTATACTATTAAATCTTGTAACCGATATATCATAAATCATACCATTAAAACTTATCATAAATCATACCATTAAACCTTTGTAACCGACAAGTTATTAACTATAGCAATAAGTGCTCATGGCACCACCTCCACCTATAAATAGAGGCTTCACCAAGAGAGAGTCTCATCCTTCCTCTCTTGCTCCTCTCTTGCTCTTCTCTTGCATCTCTCTTGAGTTTTCTTCTTCTTCTTCTTTTGTGTTCTTATTTTTCTGCTCCAGATTTAGTGTTCCTCTATGATAGATTCAGTATAGTGGTGTGAAAGTGCATGTTTAGGAAAGGTCTGACTAAGGAAAGACTTGGTATTTAACGGGTCCGTTGTGACCGACCTCTCTTTCCTGAGAACTTACCTGGTGTATTATTCACAACCCACTTGCACTGTTCTATTATATAAGGTTTTGCCCATTGACACTCAAAATCTCTGTGTTCTTATTCCGTCCAGTCTTCAAATCAAAGCGGTCAAGACTCTGATAGTCTTCTGTCCTTCTCCTTCTCCGGCACACTTCCTGTTATAAATATGAGTAATCTGTATCAAATACTTAATAATTAAATCAAAATCACAAACATTGAAAATATATAAAGAATTGAAAAGAACCGGATGACAGAAGCTTGCAAATTCGATGAATGTCCTAAGACAGAAATTTGGCACCCCTTCTCTGTGCTTTGAAGG
Source organism: Litchi chinensis (assembly GCA_019925255.1). Lineage (NCBI taxonomy): Eukaryota > Viridiplantae > Streptophyta > Magnoliopsida > Sapindales > Sapindaceae > Litchi > Litchi chinensis. The sequence continues at coordinate 30,710,353 of CM034467.1, forward strand.
TCTGTTGGTGTCTGTCTTCTCAGGATTCGACTGTCAATAATCTGGATTCACAGCACTTGAAGCAGATTCTGGCAAACTGGAATTTTTAATATACTGAAACAGAAGAAGAAGAAGGAAAAATAGAAGTGTCGTTTTGTAACTAAATTCAGAATTGAATTTATAGAATAAATTGTGTCTATTCGAAAAGACACACCTGTATCAATGGACACAACTGTTCATTCAAAACTCAAAATCGTTTTTTCAAATTTAAACATAAATTTAAATGATACCGAATTTGACATCAAATTAAAATAAAATAAAATAATGTGACATAGAATGACTACTTAAATCAAAGACCAAAGACCCCAAGGCCCAAGGCCAATCTTTGATTTATTATATATATATATATATTTATGAGTCAAAGCTATATCTAATTTAAAATTGTTTATTTTGTTCATTCTTAAAGCCTTAAAAGTTACCACTTTATAAACAACAGTTTCCACTCTATTTTTTCAATGTGGGACTTATTTCCATTCAAACACTATTTTTTCCTAACAATACCCCACATTTGAATCGGAAATAATGTCTTCAAATTTTTTTTAAATTTTATTTTGATAAAATAAGACGCTATGCATATATGAGATATCAGAAATGTTATGTATCAGGAAAAGTGTCTTATAGACTTGAACTTACCTTAATGAAATCATATCGGATTTACCTGATGACGCAGTGGATATTTATAATCTTGAACTGTTCACCTTTTTGTGGTAAAACTAGACAATATGGTTCACACATAACATAACTTTACAAAATTTCAGTTTATACGTTTGTGTTCATTTTGGTCCTGAACAATTCCCGGGTTCATGATAGCTTTAGAGAATTTAGCCATTTTCATTCTCATAAATGCGACCCCACATTTACTATCATATAGGTGACATTAATTTCTATTAATGTCATTAAATGCTTAGCATAACCTTTACATCAATTGACACACTAATAATATCATATAGGAATGAGTTGATTTGTGTGTTTAAGTTCTTGAATCTTACCCAACCAGTTTGCCTGTTGAACCTAGACCATGAGATCTCCAATCAACTAGGTTAGGTTTCCGTCAGGTAAAACTCATTGTATTGACTTTAAACCCATTCCTCTCGATGTAACCTTGATCTGCTCTCTAGGTAGGCCTTTTGTCAATGGATCTACAATATTTTCCTTTGATTTCACATATTGTATGGAGATTACTCCATTAGAGAGCAACTGCCTGATCGTATTATGTCTGCGCCTAATGTGTCTTGATTTGCCATTATATACTTTATTTTTAGCTCTTGCTTGAGCTGCCATACTGTCACAATGTATACAAATCGCTGACACAGGCTTAGGCCATATTGGAATATCTTCCAAAAAATTTCTTAACCATTCTACTTCTTCAGCAGCTTTATCCAAAGCTATGAACTCTGACTCCATTGTAGAACGTGTTATACACGTTTGTTTGGATGATTTCCATGAAACAGCAGCACCACCTAATGTAAAAACATATCCACTAGTTGATTTAGTTTCTGTGTTATCAGAAATCCAATTTGCATCACTATATCCTTCTAAAACTGGTGGATACTTTGTATAATGCAGTCCATAGTTTAACGTATATTTTAGATACCTCAACACTCTGATCAGAGCTTCCCAATGATCACGTCCAGGACTGCTTGTATATCTACTAAGTCTACTTACTGAATAAGCAATATCTGGCCTAGTAGAATTCATCAAATACATTAAGCTGCCTATTATTTGTGAATATTCCAATTGAGAAATTGGATCTCCTATATTTTTCTTTAATTTGCAATTTGCATCAAATTGAGTCACAGCAGGTTTACAATCATACTGATTAAACCTTTTTAATATTTTTTCCACATAATGAGACTGAGTAAGAATATATCCTGCATCGTTTCTTTTGATTTGAATTCCTAATATAACATCTGCATTACCTAAGTCTTTCATGTCAAATTTTGAACTCAACATCTTTTTGGTGGAATTTATTACATCCTTACTAGTCCCAATTATGAGCATGTCATCTACATACAAGCATACTATCACACAAGAATTTTTCATAACTTTAATATAGACACATTTGTCACATTCGTTAATTTTAAATCCTTGTGTTAGCATTGTATGATCAAATTTCTCATGCCATTGTTTTGGCGCTTGTTTAAGTCCATATAATGACTTAATAAGTCTACAAACCTTATTTTCTTGACCTTTTATCATAAAACCTTCTGGTTATTCCATATGTATTTCTTCATCCAACTCTCCATTTAAAAAAGCTGTTTTTACATCCATTTGATGTATATCCATATTATATAGAGCAGCAATAGAGATTAACATCCTAATTGATGTTATTCTTGACACTGGAGAGTAGGTGTCGAAATAATCCAACCCTTCCTTTTGTCGATAGCCTTTAGCAACAAACCGTGCCTTATATTTATCAATAGTTCCATCGGCTTTAAGCCTTCTTTTAAAAATCCATTTATAACCTATTGGTTTATTTCCAGGTGGTAAATCAACCAATTCCCATGTATGGTTTTGTAAAATGGATTCAACCTCACTATTAATAGCTTCCTTCCAGAAAGGAGCTTCTGGTGAAGTCATAGCTTCTTTGTATGTTTGTGGGTCATTTTCTGTCAAGAAACTAATAAAGTCTGGTCCAAAATCCTTCGGAGTTTTTATCCTCTTTCCTTTTCTAGGTTCCAAATTTTGATTCTGGACACCTGAAGTGGATGGTTCTTCCTGACTTACTTCACGAGTCCTTTTTATTGAAGAACCGGATCTATTTTCTTTATAAGGAAAAATTCCTTCAAAAAACTCTACATCAATTGATTCAATTATAGTATTTATATGAATATCAGAAACATCAGATTTAATAACTAAAAATCTATATGCTGCACTATTTCTAGCAAAACCTATAAATACACAATCTACGGTTTTAGGTCCTAATTTAGTTCTCTTTGGAAGAGGAATTTGGACCTTTGCCAGGCAACCCCACACTTTCAAGGTTTTAAAAGTTGGCCTTCTTCCTTTCCATACTTCAAATGGTGATTTATCAGTTCTCTTAAAAGGAATTCTATTCAATATATAATTTGCAGTAAGTAAAGCTTCACCCCACAAGTTGTGTGGAAGTCCAAAACTATTCAACATGGAATTAATTGTATTTTTAAAAGTTCTATTTTTCCTTTCTGCTACACCATTCTGTTGCGGTGTATATGGTGCAGTTGTTTGGTGTATTATTCCATGTAATGCACAAAATTCAGAAAATAAAGTGGACTCATATTCTCCACCTCTATCAGTTCTTGTAATCTTTATTTTTTTGTCTAATTGATTTTCAACTTCTGCCTTGTATATTTTAAACATTTCTAAGGCCTCATCTTTATTTTTAATCAAATAGACATGACAGTACTTACTACAATCATCAATAAATGTGATAAAATAATTCTTTCCATCCCTTGTTGGTATGGATTTGAAATCACATATGTCACTATGAATCAAATTAAGCAATTCATTTGACTTTTCTTGAATAGATTTAAAGCTTTGCCTAGCAAACTTAGATTCTGTACATATCTCACATTTATATTTTATATCAACATCAAATTTTGGTAACATTTGTAAATTAACCATCCTATGTATAGATCTAGAATTTACATGCCCTAATCTAGCATGCCATAAATTAAATGAATCAACAATATAAATGGAATTCTTATTCTTATTATTAGCATTAACAACCATTACATTTAGTTTGAACAAACCATCAGCTAAGTACCCTTTTCCCACATACATGCCCCCTTTAGTCAGTACAAATCTGTCTGACTCAAATACAAGCTTAAACCCTTTCTTATTAAGTAAAGGGCCAGAAATTGTGGCAAACTGGAATTTTTAATATACTGGAACAGAAGAAGAAGAAGGAAAAATAGAAGTGTCGTTTTGTAACTAAATTCAGAATTGAATTTATAGAATAAATTGTGTCTATTCGAAAAGACACACTTGTATCAATGGACACAACTGTTCATTCAAAACTCAAATTCATTTTTTCAAATTTAAACATAAATTTAAATGATACCGAATTTGACATCAAATTAAAATAAAATAAAATAATGTGACATAGGATGACTACTTAAATCAAAGACCAAAGACCAAGGCCAATCTTTGATTTATTAAATATATATATTTATGAGTCAAAGCTATATCTAATTTAAAATTGTTTATTTTGTTCATTCTTAAAGCCTTAAAAGCTACCACTTTATAAACAACAGTTTCCACTCTATTTTTTCAATGTGAGACTTATTTCCATTCAAACACTATTTTTTCCTAACACTCCCTTCAATCAACAACGTTAACGCTTTACCCTTATTGCATTCGTATATATTACAATCAGTTTACTGACTTGAGCGTCGGAGTGTCTTCGACCGGCACCCCACTGGTGTTAAGATCACCCGCGTTCTTTTTATTTGATTTGTGTAAGACACATGTTGCTAGGTTCCAAGAAAGTTGACCGACGAGGCTCATTCAAAGTCAACATACTGTAAAATTCACCCACTACAATGTGTAGGGGGAGATTATTGATATGCATATACGCACACATAAATTGTACTAGAATTTTCATGATAATAATAATGATGATGCATCGATCATTGTTGCATCCTATAAAGTAAAAAACAAGATGGCTATAAACTAAGATCCTTTTTGTTCTCACTCAAAGATAACTAGATACTTCATATATATATATATCTATATATATTTCACTCCATTTCGTACAATAATGCAATGTGATTTTTTCCAAGTTTCCTTCTCATCATATCGATAATTGCCATAGACATAGGCATTTCCTGTGTTTTTCGTGTCCGATAGAATAGATTCCATTTATGCACATATAAGATCAATTCAAGCAAATTTATACAACGTTCCAAAATAACTGATTATGATTGTAAAATCAATATAGAAAAAAAGAAAAACGAAGAAATAAATAAAAGATTTGAATTGAGAAAAGGAAGGCTCAAGGAAATGAGAATCATGTGCTATGATAGGGCAAGATAACAATAATAGCCATCAATATAATATTACTATTAACACGTACGAGTATTGTATATATGAGTATAATTAAAATAAAGAAATTATAGTGACATAATTTAAATTGCCTTGTTGGGCACTAGTACACTAATAATTGGGTTACAAGTATAAAGTGTCGGTTTACATCACATGGGTTGTCTCAGTTGATGAATGATAAAAGACTGGAAATAATTCCAAAACTTAACAAAAAAGATTGTTTAAACGAATCCGGGAAGAAGTACCCAACCCATCTCCAAATTCAATCAATCAATCAAACAATGTTATCATGCGTAGACTAGAATCATGTGATGGACGATGATCATTTATCTATGGAATAATCCAACTTATATAATATATATTCTGCGGAAGATAGAGAAAGTGATCAGGTCCTATTCTTATTATTATGAGTGTATGATCTGTTACTGTTATACAACGGGCAGACTAGATAGAGTTAATTTAGTTATAATTTTATTTTCGCCTTGATTTTTGCACATGAATTATACTTTCACATGTAATGTGTCTTAAGTTTTTCTCCATGTGCCATGCTTTTTCTGGACTTACACTGGAGGACCACCTTGATTTTAGCTTTTATCAGGTTTGCTTCATTAGAAATAAATATTACTTAAAAACCATTTGAAGTTTTGGGTACGGTGTTAAACGCTTGATCTTACGAGTGGTTCAATCACCCTATAGGTCAATCAATTTTCTTTCCTATATTGAGTTTGAGTTTCAACAAGAATGTTAATTCTTACAATTCGTATGTTATGATATGGATAAATCATACCAATTAATTATGTATGATTAACGAGATTCTAGCGATACACAACTAATGCCACTATATTTATTGAAGGCTTTTATTGACGTGCATCCAATACGAATCAAACCTATAAATTCACCAATATGAGTTAAACGTTTAAACCATTCAATTATGTATGCTGAGCAGGAATAGATCCTCGAACATGGTGAATAACCAAAGTGAGCACAGATATAGAACAACAAAATATTATTCTTCTTAAATTTTAAAACAGTGATAGAAGTTACATGTATGAAATAATTATAAAACTTTTCCGCAAAACATATATGAATATATATGATTGAATAATTACAAATGCATGGTATAGTTTTTTATTTTTGTTTTTTTCCTTCTCCTAATGATAATCTAGGCCCTCGCAGTTAGTGAAGTTGGAGAATCATAATTGTTCGCGCAATTATGCTTACTTTATCTCACATGTAATGTTGGTAAACTTGTCATTTACCAAGACAATAACTAGGACCACCCTTTAGTGAACCCACTTTAAGGAAACAGCTGTTAAATTTTTAAGTGATCAGATTAGATCATTAAAAGCATTTAATTTCTTTTTATATGGTTTACTTTTTACTATATATGTTAATCTTTTATAAATTTAAAAAGTTTAATGGGATGTTATCGATAAAAACAAAGCGAAACAAAACAAAATTAGTTGAATCCTTACCGACTTCATGCTTTGATGTGTCTGCCAACATAACTTTGACCGCAAATGTTTACTTCTAAAATTAATCTCTTGATGATTAGCTCGCTTGCTATTCTAGAATTTAATTATATATGTGGAATATTTCATTTTCATATGAACAAAACGATCAATTCAAGTAACCTAGCTAAGTAATCGTGACATTTGGGACATACTAGCTATATGATCTTATTATGAGTTGTAAGACTTTTCTGCCGACTTCTGGTTGAAAATGAAGCCAAAAGAGGAGAAAGCTAGCTAGGATGAAAAGTTGCATGTGAATGTGAATGTGAAGCGTGGAATTTTGTTTACATATACTTATTTCTAAATTTGGAAGTTAGTGTGGCTTGCAAGCAAGGTTTTTGTGTTCTAGGAATGGCCTTGAAATCCTGTGAATGCATAGCTGAGTATAGCGGGTCCACAACCCACGATTCCCTTAAGTCTTCGTGAAGTAAATGGAAATTAAAAACCCCATATCTTTGTGGGGATCTGTATAATTTTCTGACTCCACTGAACATGGCACAAGAGAGCCATGATCAATATTCAAGCTAGCTACAAAAAGCTCCAATATTGCCACCAATTCCCACTAAAATGACCGTTTCAATATTTATTTTACGGCTACCGATGACAGCTCATTGTTCAAGAGTGTCTCATTGACTCCTTATACAATCGTGTACCCAAATAAGTCCATTTCACATACTCACACTCATGCACATTCCCATTGAAATTGGGAAAATAAAAGAGCAGACTTCCTTTTTTCTTTTCTCTTCATTTTATTTTTTTGGAATGTTTATATGAAACAGAAAAGCTTGATTGGCAACTTCCCGGTGGCTCCACTTGCTGCTGTTTTTGAGGTTTGCGTATGAGGATTTAATTAAGTCCCTTTTAGGCATATTTTAAGCTTGGTAGTTTATAAGAGAATTTAAATAAATAGAAAGTGGCATCACATTGAACGCAGGGCGAATTTCGTCTGGAAAGCATGTATATGAGATTCTGTCTATACTTTTAAGAATATAATAATTTGCATAAAGAATAAATGAGTTAATCAGTATACATATAAAGTCATAAAAGGTCTCGCATGGACTTCTAATATCCCTCAATTTGATTAATTATATACAATAACCAACCTCTAAAAAAGGTTCTACCTCAAAAGCGGGTTGTTAGTGTGTGTCTTACCTTAAAAAAGTCATTGAAGATTGTGTGCTTGGAAAATATCTCCCATGTTACCACATAGAAGTTGAGAGATATAGAGAAAAACAAGAGATTCCCTCCAGCTAAAAAGAAATACACCAATGATTGGTCTTTTTATTGGATTCTTACCTTCCTTATCCATCACTCCAGCATGAATTCATGGAACTTACATATACACACTACACCCTAGAAGTATAAAGGTAGGGGATGCAAGTTCCAAGTAAAAACACACTTGACATAGTAATTTATTAATCTAAACTAACACAAGATATACATGAACCTAATAATAATTAATATTAAGTTAACGTAACCAACAAATCCCCTGTATCAACTTCCCTTGATTCTCTCTTTTTACAATAATAATTAATGATAATGAAGAGAAAAACAGTAGGTGTGCCAAGTGGCCAATTAGTGTGGTGATGGGTCAGCCCCCTCGTGGTTTAGTTAGGAAAAAGTAATGACCATCACAAGAGAGTGTATGGCAGACCCCAACCCTCCCATGTTCCAGCTCCCATTGTCCCTACTTTCTCTCCCTTTTTATATACAACCCCACCTCCCACTCTTCCCTCTTCTTCAACAATCCCTCATCCATATCATCATTTCCGTAATTTCTCTCCAATATCCTTTTGCTTCTTCTTCAGCTAATTGTTCTTTTTCTTGTCTTTCACAAAATGTGTAGCTCCCAGGTTAAGGTGACCACAGGCATTGAACCAATGCCTGCAGTTGCTAAAATCAATGGCAGGCCGGTTCTTCAACCTACTTGTAATCGAGTTCCTAACTTGGAACGTCGAAATTCCTTGAAAAAATTGTCACCTCCAAACCCATCTCCGTTGCCAACTTTTGTTGCAACTACTACAAAGCCTACTAAGCCTTCATTGAGGGGTAGTATCACGTCCACACCTCCTATTTCTCCTGAGTCCAAGTCACCTAGGCCTCAAGCTGTTAAGCGGGGCAACGACAACAATGGGTTGAATTCCAGTTCCGAGAAGGTTGTCACTCCTAGAAACAACACCATCAAAACCTTAGACAGGAAAAAATCTAAAAGTTTCAAGGAAGGTACGAGTAGGGGTGGTCATGTTCTTGGCAATTCTTCTATAGAGGCTTCGTTGAGTTATTCTTCTTCTTTGATCGTTGAGTCTCCCGGAAGCATAGCCGCTGTCAGGAGGGAACAAATGGCTCTTCAACATGCTCAACGGAAGATGAGGATTGCTCATTATGGAAGATCGAAATCTGCCAAGTTTGAATCCAAAATCGTCCCACTTGATGCTGACAATTCTAGTAGCTTCACAACCAAAACTAATGAGGAAGATCAGAAGAGGTGCAGTTTTATTACTGCCAATTCAGGTATGTATTATTAGCATTAAATTTTCTTGTTGATACATATAAATATAGTTGTTTTTTAGGCATCACGCAAAGCGGGAGCCATACGAACCTGGGATATTTTCATTCGAATTTGGAATATTATTTGGTTCATTAATAAGTGATTTTTACCGACACATCATATTACATAAGTAGAGTTAGTATATGGGAAATTTATGAGCTAATGTTAATATTTTTTAAGGATACAGATCCCATCTATGTGGCTTATCATGATCAAGAATGGGGAGTTCCCGTTCATGATGATAAGTATGCCCCCTTTTTTTCTCTCTCTTTGATCTCCGTCTCTTTTTTGATCACAGATGACTAAAGTCGGTTTCTTTTTCTTCATATGCAGTATGTTGTTTGAATTGCTAGTTCTAAGCGTTGCTCAGGTTGGCTCAGATTGGACTTCTATATTGAAGAAACGACAAAATTTCAGGTCAATATACATATATAACATACCACTAAATATAAACTTTTTTCTTCAATAAACTTTTCTCGAAGAAGACCATGTAATAAACATATTTTCTTTCCATTTCAGGGATGCATTTTCAGGGTTCGACCCAGAAACTGTAGCCAGCTTCACTGACAAACAAATGATGTCCATTAGTACACAATATGACATCGATATGAGCCGAGTTCGAGGGGTTGTCGACAACTCTAACAGAATTCTTGAGGTAATCAATCTAATCTATATTCCCTTAAAATGATACAAAATCTGTCCTTTTGTAATTCTCTTTCTAATAATTTGTTTTCTTTCTTTTCATGTCCAAAACTATAAATTTGCATCGTTATAATTCAAACTTGAAAGCAAATTTACTAATTATTTAGTTGTTAAAAAACACATGTAATTAATTTACACGTCACTAAGAAAAGAAAGATTCAATGACTCGATATGTAGTCAATATAGCTAGCTTAATCTTTCTTTTATTCTCCTCTTATTTGATGAAAAGTTGTTGAAAAGCAAGTTCCCATTTAAAAGTTATGGCCCTTAATAAAAAAAAAAATTATGGCCCCACGACATTGGCTGTTAAGCACCACCATCTTGCAAACCTAGCTAGATTTTTTTTTCGTTTAATGCTTTATTTAGTCATTAAGAAACCAAATGTGGGAGTGGGATCCATCAGAATTGCATTGATTATTTATTAATTATTTGTTTGTTTGTATCGATGCATAGCAAATTAATTATTTACTTTAGCAAGTAATAACTAGCTTTTGTGGGGTTACTCATTAATGTTTTGTTATTATGTGTTCAAAATTTTTGGCACTGCAGATCAAAAGAGAGTTTGGGACATTTGAGAAATATATATGGGGATTTGTGAACCACAAGCCCATCTCTACTCAATACAAATTTGGTCACAAAATGCCAGTGAAGACTTCCAAATCAGAAAGCATAAGCAAAGACATGGTTAGGAGGGGTTTTAGGTTTGTTGGTCCAACGGTGGTCCACTCATTCATGCAAGCCGCCGGCCTAACCAACGACCACTTGATCAGCTGTCACAGGCACCTCCCATGCACCTTATTGGCGGCCCATGGCCTGGTCCGACCCGTCAATAAAGAACCTGCAGCAATAACTCTATAGAAGAAGAAGACATATCAAAAATGACATCAAAGGGAACTAAGAAAGACAAATAAAAGGATAACAAGACATATAAGCATATATACTTTCTGAGGGCTGCTGATTTATTTAATCTTCTAACTATAGTTTGAATATTAATGGGTTTGTGTACAATATATTTGAGATAGCTAGGTTTGTGAGTGTTTGGTTGATTGATTGATGCAGTAGTAGAGAGATAAGTGTTGTGGTGGAGGAGACAGAGAGCATGTGCAAATGGAAAAGGGAGTTAGGCAAGGGCATATGTGGAGTGTCAGTTACTTTTTTTATTCCATGTGACCACCCATCACACTTGCGTCATTTGAGTTTTGAGTTGATGAGCACTTCCTTTACCAGGCTGTGTGTCTTGTGTCTATGCGTAGGCCCCCATCTCATATCATGGTCTCTGTAGCTTTCCTTTTTGCTTTTAATTTGGGGTTTTGAGTTGTAATTTTATGTCATCCATCTAGTATTGTATTTGCTAACCTTTCTGGCTCTGGGGGTAATTATTATTGTAACCCCAATGTGAGTTAATGTGTATCTTTGGATTTGGCGTGGATTTTTTTCTTAGTTTCTGGTCTTTGATGGATTTGTCATGTGGGTTTGATCTGTACTGTTTGCTTACGAGTAAATAGTTGCATGACTTTATGATGAAAATTAAAGGTTGTGTTCGTGTATTATAACCAGATAAGATAAGTATCTTCCTTCTCCATGTGCCAACTATCTTTTTCATCACTTGAAGTCTTAAACAACACATCTCTCTCTCTCTCTCTCTCAATCTCTGACACAAAATACAATAATAATCTTCTTCATGTGCCCACTTTCTTTTCATAATTATCTCTTTAACGATAAGGATATCCGTGAGCAATATGACCTTTCAGCAAATTTCAACATCTCGAACCTGTTTTTCATTTAAGCCATGGAAACCCTCAAACTGTATTGCTGATAGATATATTTGTATATATGTTATGCATCATGTATACCGAAGATCACTCAAAAAAGACTTTATTAAAAATGTTTTCAAATATTATCGAGAGTCAATTGAAATTAGGTGATTACCAAATTACTAAGTTGAACGAGCGTTGGTTGAGTGATGGGTGGTTTAACTATTACTGATCAGCAAAGCGTGATCAATAATGAAGGTTAATTTTTCACTTTAACCCTTGGGAGAAGTGTTCTTATTTTTATAGAAATTCATAGAATGGGCATAAGATCATTAGCATATCTATCCAAAATCCTGTTTTGTGCATTTTTTGAGAATCTTTTAATTGTTATACTAACACTGAATTTAAAATCATATGTTAATGCATGTATGCACTTGAAGACACTTTAAATGACACACATATCATTTATTTATCTTCGATCATCAAATATATGAGGAGCGGGTATTTGGCTGAACTATATATCTGCATATGGATCAACAAACATATAAATTTTGCAATTTATATATATATATATATATATATCTTGAGATAAATATAATGTAAACTCTGGTTCGGGTGCATGCATTCATACGATATATATTAAGGAAATTATAGCTGTAAGGCCTGCAAACATGACCAGTCTCTTTGAAAATAAGTGGAGATTAATACTTGCGTCCTTTTGTTAAATGTAAAGGTGTTATCTTCCTTTATAGAATCTCAAAATGAGATCTTCTAGAAAATCTCTACGATGGGATAAAATTAAGGAGAACAAAAAAGGTGATAATCGCATTTACTTCATTCCAAGTAACCATGATGATACTAAACCGGGCTCTGTTAAGTTGTCTGCCTTTAGGAGTTTTGCTCAGCCCACTCGTCAATATGTATATTACGAGTACAATTTGAAAATTTATTTCCACACTACAAAAGATATCTACTCTAATAATAAAAGAGTAAACTTTCCACATATATTAGTTAATATTCAGTGGTGTTATTTAAACTTCTATTATAATAAGAATAGAGAAAACAATTGATAAAAGTTGAATTTTTATCACAATAAAAAGAGAAAATTCTTTGTATGTATTGGTAAATATGTATGATGTAACGGAACCCTTATTATAGATGTAAAAAAGGAAATGCACTTTCATAATTTTCATAAAATGGTTGGACATCAAATGTTAAATGATAAAATTACCCCTCGTACAATCAAATAAAAATGGATTTCCACTTTTCAAAATATAATATAATATTGTAGTAATTCTCAATGCATACCTCCGCCAGCCCAAGATTTAAGCAACATTTCGACAACCCATATTCCAAATACATCAAATCCAAGCCCAGCCCAAATTCATCAAACACAAATTTCTCGGCCCAAAAAAAGCCCAATGACAATTATTGGCTTCGGCTCCCAGAACTCCGCCTTTTCAGCATTTGATTTCCCCAGCTCTCAAGCTCCCAGACACAAAACACACCACTCTCTCTCTTTTTCAACACTTTTGGCCGAAATAACAAAACAAATTCTCTCCCTAAACCAACACCCAATCACCTACGAATCGCGTTTTGATTTCAAAAAGACAAAAATGCCCCTCTTCATCTCCGACGAGGAGCTGTCGCGCCTCTCCGGCGATTCCTCTTCGGTGGCGGCCATGGCCGACGCTTTCATCAGAGACCTGCAGAGCCAGCTTCAGACCGTCCAGGCCCGCGCAGATGCGGCCTCTATCACGGCCGAGCAGACCTGCGCTCTCCTCGAGCAGAAGTACATATCCTTAACCGAAGACTTCTCGAAGCTGGAGTCGCAACACGCGCTGCTCCAGAATTCTCTCGATTAGCGTACGTTGGAGCTAGCACAAGTCCAGGCCGAGAAGCATCAGCTCCATCTCCAATCGGTACTCGCTTTAACCTCCGTGCTACTGTTTAGGTTTAGGGTTTTGGTTTTGGTTTTCATTTTATCGGCCAATCGTTTCTACATGTCTTGTACATATGTATATTTGCACTTTGTAATTGTGATTGTGTTGACCCTTGAATATCGTCTTCTTGGATAATATGTTATGATTTTGTGTATTGTTGTTGAGTTTGTTTTTAAAGAAATGAAGTTGATTCTGGAACTTATGATTTGTAAAAGCAATGCTTTGTGTGAGGATGAGTTTCGATGTTGTTTTACAGATTGGGAAGGACGGGGAGATTGAGAGGATATCCACTGAGGTTTCAGAGTTGCATAAGTCTAAAAGACAGTTGATGGGGTTGGTGGAGGAGAAAGACTTGCAAATCAGTGAGAAGAATGCTACCTTTAAGACCTATTTAGATAAGATTGTGAGTTTAATTATATCTCCTTTGGCGTTATATTTTGACACTGAAATTTGGTTTTGTTTAATGATTAATTGTTTTTTGATGTGAAGGTCAACTTGACTAACAGTGCTGCGGAAAAGGAAGCCCGACTTGCTGAAAATGAGGCGCAGTTAGCGCGTTCTCAGGCTTCGTGCTCTCGTCTTTTGCAGGTTATTTCATTTTTTTCAAAGAAGTTTTATTCTTTTGCAGGTTATTTTCTGTATGAGAACAAATCAATGGGGAGAACAAATTGTGCTGTGTATCTGATTTTGTTTAAAATGGAAGTGTAAAGATGATAATTGTTGAGAGAGTAACAAGTCCTTAGGACTTTGACAATGCCAATTTCTTGGGGTGTCCCAAACTTGGGTGGATGGTTATGCTTTTATAATTTCTGTAGTTATGTTGCAATTGTTTCAGGAGTAGACGTGTTTGATAGAGAAAAATACTTGTTTTGTTGTTCAATAGATTTCAAGACTTCCAATGGATGAAATCACCATTGCTTAATTTTTAATTTTATTTATTTATTTATTTTTGAGAGTATAAAACTTTTGGTTGGTTTGATTTCATATGTGGTGCATCTCTGGCAAACCCTTGTCAATCTTTAATATATTTTTTATATATATGTATTTATATATTTGGTCCACTTGAAGTAACACCATGTTTAATATGTCAATTTTGGATGTGAGCAGGAGAAAGAACTTATTGAGAGGCATAATGTGTGGCTTAATGAGGAGTTGACTGCTAAGGTTGACAGTCTTGTTGAGTTGCGTAGAACACATGCTGATCTTGAGGCAGACTTGTTAGCAAAGCTTTCAGATGTAAGTGTGTTATAGTCATATTCTTTTTTATTATACCTTTCTGTTCTTACTTAGTTCCAGCTATTGCTTATTATCTTGATCAGGAAGTTTATCTATTGCATATTCTTTTGATCTTAAAGTACAATCTATTGCATATTTTTTAGCATGAAAGTTCAATATGTTGCACATGATGCCCCATCTATTATGGTTCAATCATTTTTGTTGACTCCTAGGTGGAGAGACAATTCAGTGAATGCTCTAGCTCTTTAAATTGGCACAAGGAAAAAGTGAGGGAACTAGAAACAAAGTTAACATCCCTACAGGAGGTATCATGTGTTTTATTTGTTTCTTAAAATGTGTTTTATGTATCATTTCTTCTGTGTCAGCTGCCTCAACAGTATTATTTTGTTGCCTGGAAAGGAATTTTGCTTGTCAAAAGACTCTGCTGCAGCTAATGAGGAGAGGATTTCTACTGAACTCTCAACAGTGAGTTTTGCGAAAAGTCTTTCCTTGAATAACTATTGTGTGTCTACGTGTACTTAGTTTTGCTTTTTGCATCCATGTTAGTGAGTATGACGAGTTCATTTACAACACAGAGATATTATGTCATTATTATGTTGGGTTGTGTCCATCATAATCTTAGAGCTTGAGAAGGCTTATTGTAAATACATTACACCACAATCTCTTAATCTCTTTATGTAAATCAGTATGTTGTATCTATAATAATAACTGATAAGTTTAAATTTATTGTATTGATATACATTATAAAACTTTTTTAAATTGCATCATACTTGTCAACATTTATGCTACTTGTGCTTTAACTGTAGGCTTTTATTTTCATATAGATATGGGGATGAACCAAAATATACATTATAATAGATTGGTTGTAGTCTTCTTGTTGTGCTAGCATACTTTGATAACCCATTGAACCCTAAGGCTGTCCAAGAGAAACCAAGTAGAACACTCCATTTGGGTGTGAATTTAAGCAAATGAATTATAAGACTAATATTACAAGAAAGGAGCCCTAAAGTAGTGTTACAAATTGATATCAATAAACTCTACATTCAAAACATAAAATAAAATGAATAATTTCCAACAGCAAATTGATTGGAAGACTTGGAGCATTTATCTCCTCTTTATTTTTGATAGTGTCATTTGACTAGGATGATGAAAAAGCTATTGATGTTAAAATATTGGAAGGAATGACAATTAAAAAACTAAGATAGAGGTTTCTCATATTTAATTTGTCAATAATAGTCTATTCCTATGTAAAATCAATCTTTTATATGTGGTGATTGAAAAGGAAAGGATAAAGTTGCAATCCATGCTGTCCTCTTACCTATATATGTCTCCTTGTTCTAGATTGCTAGTGGGGTTGCTAAGAAATTAGAAAGGATGATGAGGGACAGTTTTTGGGAGGTTTATTGTGAAGGGAATGGGATTCATATTTTTAAATGGAGCAAGATTTATTGACCTAAATATAAGGGAGTCTGGATTATATGAATAAGAAAAAGGATGTATCTTGAAACTCTTGGCCCCTGAAGCCCTTAACAAAGCTAATAATCTTTGATGTACTTCACAGTGTCACCTACTCTGTTCCATCCTAAAAAATTGATATCCTCTTTTTGGCTTTGCAGTGAGTGTTATTCTAGTTGCTTTTGTTAATTTGTTACATGAAAATTTTCATCAGTCTTCTGCTATATGTATATATGTATGTTAATTACTTGGGAAACATGTTTATCCTGATGAAATTGTATACAATTTTATATTTATGTGGAATTTTCAACAATCTTTTCAGGTAAATAAGCTTGTTGAATTATATAAAGAAAGTTCCGAGGAATGGTCCAGAAAGGCAGGAGAACTTGAGGGTGTTATAAAGGCTCTAGAAGTAAGATATTTAACTTCTTCCTTTTCTGTTTTATTCAGTAACCTTTCTGCAATTTCTATTTGTTTCTCTTTTGTTAATTTATGTTACTGTGGTTAAACAGATCCATTTAAGTCAAGTCGAAAATGATTATAAAGAGAGACTTGAGAAGGAAGAGTCTACAAGAAAACAATTCGAAAAGGTATGTTTTTCTTAATTCTTTTTTTAGGTGAGTCATGCAAGCTGTATTCTAGCAGCAGTTTTCATTCTCTTGCCTTTCTGATTAATTCTGAAATTTATTTTCAAACTTTTCCATCATAGGGTGAAAATCTTATTGGGTCAAAAGTTTGGGTGCTGTTTTGTAATACAATTATCGTAATTATATCCTTCCCAAAAAGAAAAAAAAATTATCTTAATTATAATAGAAACTTTTACTCTGTTAAAGTTCTTGCCATGGTTGCCATCCATGACCATTAATGTTCATTTTAAGGGAAAAATGACTTGATAATTCCATGAAATGTCCTCTTCTTAATTATGTCGGATAATTGGTCACTTCTGGTCTATATTTGTATGCTTGTGCATTTTTTTTTTTTGGTAATCTTATATTTTGTTTGATGAAAGTGTTCAGTTGATGGTATACTTATAGTCATAATTGTTCTGGTTATTATAGGAGGCTTCGGATTTGAAAGAAAAACTTCAAAAGTGTGAAGCTGAAATTGAAAGTAGTAGGAAAGCAAATGAGCTGAATATTCTTCCTCTCAGCAGCTTCATGAAAGAACTGTATGTACATTGATTTGATGAAATTTATAATGCGTTCTTTTGTTTCTTAAATTAAAAGAAGAAATAAAATTGTGAGACGTGGATGCCAATTATCTGATGATGTGATATGCGTGACTGCATACTGTTTGCCCTCAACCAGTTTCCTCTCACATTAGAAATGTTTTTTTATAGGTTGGTACTCTTATATCAACTAATGATGCATCCACATATTCTTTCACAAACTTACTCAGTTGCCTATATCTGAAGTTTGCATCACTTGTATTTAAACATATAAGATACACTAACAAAATTAAATATGTTTGATGGCTAAAGATTTGTACGTACTTGATTGAAATTCCAAATCAGAAAAACTTGCTTCTTTTTGATGGATTAGGATGGTGTTGATTACCCGTTGGAAGCTATATAGAAGTTTGAAATAAGGCAATAGTTCTTGAATGTTTAGTTGAAATCATGTGTTAAAAAAAAACCAGGTATGTGTATACCAAACCAAATATATGCATCTTATACATATGATATTGCTGAGGTCCTGCTCGTTCATGTTCTAAAAAATTAATTTCTGTTTTATAAATGGAAAAGTTAAAAGTTGACATATTATAGCTTTTGTTTGAAGGAAGCATTCTGTATGATAATTAAAAGGCATAAATTCATTCTCCAAAAATTAGTGTTGGCTAGAAGATGTTTTGTGCCTTTTTGAAGAACAGAATTTAGAAAATACACGTAACTTGTTCTGCTCCTTCAGATATTAGTTTGATGCATAAGACTGATGTGCCAGCAGTATTTCAATGACAGGTTATAAATTTATTTAGTAATTACAAATATCAATAGTACTTTGCTGTGGTTGTGGTAGAGCACGAGGTTTTGGTAAAATAAGAATAACTTGATTGCTTTCATTTGATTTTGCTTCGATTTTTGTGAAATTTAGAAGTTTAACCTTGATGTATGTCTGGTGGTAATTTCCTATGGACTGTTGATACACTAATGTACAAATTGTTTATAATAATAAAATAGTGTTGTTTCTCGTAAGTAAAAAGATTAGAAGTTTAATCTAGATCTATTTTCATAGATTCAAGTGTGAGTACAGGACATGGTTGTGGATCTAGTTTTCTTTTTTGGCTTCTGCTATACCGACTAGTGAATTGAAGTGTAGGGTTGTGGGCTTCTTATCATTGTAATTCTCAGTTGTACTTGTTATCCAATCAATGCATCAAAACAACATTTATCAAAATTTAAGAAAAAGTTTAATTACTTCCTTTGTTTTGCATATGCAGCTTCTTACTTTTTTATTTTGTGTGTTGGACAGATATTGCATTCCGTGTCTATCTTGTTGTTTGCAGGTCATAAATTGTATTGGCTGTGTAATTTAGACCTATAGTAATAATATACAGTCTTTTTGATCAAATGAGTAATTTTTTAGTCCTTAATTGTGGGAACATTAATATGTAAATTTTGAATGAATTGTCTTACTACAGCAGGCCAAAATCATTTGATACCAATGACATTGCTGAGGATAATCGCCTGCTTGTCCCAAAGGTTCCTGAAGGTGTCTCAGGAACAGCATTAGCTGCTTCACTTCTGCGTGATGGCTGGAGTGTGCGTTTTAATAATTTTAGTTGTTTCATCTGTTTCAGATTTTTATCGATTTAGATTAGGTTTGATATACATGTTATTGCAGTTGGCTAAAATATATGCAAAATACCAAGAGGCTGTTGATGCTCTGCGACATGAACAGTTGGGAAGAAAGGAATCCGAAGCAGTATTGCAGCGGGTATGTTTGCTGTACTTTTAGTGACACCTAATTTTTAAGCAATTGTTATTTTTACGGATTCCATATAATTGTAAATGTGGATGTTTTTGGTTACTTTACTTTTCTGTGATATTCGTGGAATAGCAGTATTTTGTTGTCACAACGTGATATCATAGGGATGGTTTGCATAAAGGAGGGATATAGATTATTTTCTCAGCGGTTAAGGAATAGGACATTGTGGCACTTTTAGTGTTGTATCTTGTTGATCAGAAACATCCTAGATTCTAGCATAACATCATTAATTCGCAAACGTGGCTATTTTGGGCAAATTTCTTGTTCAATAGTTCTCTGTTGTTTTGCGTGCCGTGAATTATGCTTTTTTACATTTAAAAGGGTGTTCCTTTTAGATCTTTCCCTGCATGCATTTGGATCAAATGTATCTTTTGGATCTTTCTGTTTCTTGTTTAGGGTAACTTTGACATTCTTTTATCTTTGATTTGAAGGCTTTAGCAGTTATTCTCCTGGTTCCTTTAGATGATTAGTATATCATGTTTGGAAATATTTATTTAAGTTTTTTACAATAAAAATTGATCTTTTCTTTTTTATCAAATTTATGGACATGCAAGTTCTTTGAGATAGGAAGCTAAATTAGGTTGGATGCTTTTGCAGGTCCTTTATGAATTAGAAGAGAAAGCTGGTGTCATTTTGGATGAAAGAGGTAATACAAAAAACTGATTGATATTAAGAAAGAGGCTGATAAATTCAGTTCATAGTGATTAATTTGTTGCTCCATTGCCTCCTAATTTTAAATGTGTTAATGGTTGAGGAGGGAAGATTGTTTTCTGGTGGTAATTTCAGAGTAAAAAACTTAAATCTATTATCACATGCCAAAAGCCATGCCTTATGCTACTTAAAACTTGTTATGTTATTTTAAATCCTGTATTTGAGATTGCTTGTGAGTGTTATGTCATAGAGACAATAAAATAACATTTTCTTTCTAAGGGATAATCTTGGAGAGAAGACTTTTTTGATCATTTGTATCTTGTGGTGCTTAAACTAAATATTTGTTAGTTTAGATGTAATATGCTTCAGTTAATTGGGGGTTCATTAGCTGCACATTCCACTGGAATAACTGAAGAATTTCGATTTTGGTGCAATGATCTAATGATTAGTTGATCGCAAAATAACCAGGAGTTTGGGCAAGTTCTAATAATATTGGTTAGCTATCACTGATTTTGTGAAGGAATTCTATACGGCACAAATGATGAAGAATGAGTGTTTACGGAAACTATGTGTGATCAGATTATCTTTAGTCTATTAGAATTTTTATTATTCTGTAATGTTCGTAAACTTGAGCATCAAAAGCATAAGCATATACTATAGACTTCACGAATTTATTGTTTACCATGGTCAAGTTATTGCTTGAGGAGCTTAGGCTGGCTGTGTTTATTCTTTTTGACAATTATAAACTGATGCACTAATAAAAATTTTGTTTATGTAGTGGAATATGAAAGGATGGTTGAGGCGTACTCTTTGATCAACCAAAAATTGCAGAACTGTGTCTCTGAACAGTTAAATTTACAGAAAACCGTTCAGGAATTAGAGGTTTTTAAATATGTTACTCAAATCTTTTTTTTTTTTTTTTCGGTTAGATTGTTTTTCTCTCCTATGGTGCTAATTCATTTTTGTTTCAGGCTGACTTGAGGAGGCATGAACGTGAGTACAATCTGGCTCAGAAGGAGATTATTGACCTTCAGAAACAGGTATATGAATTGCACCCTTGGATTGGATGACGTAATTGTTTTGAATTTGGATCCAATGTCGATTTGATTTTTGTTGATGTTTTGAAGATCCATTGACATGTGAAAAACTTTACAAATGAATGGATAAGATTAATTTATTTTTTATTTTTTCTCTCTCCCACTTTTAAATATAATAATATTTTATTTTTTCTTATTTCACATCAAAACATAGTAAAAGTCAGATCAACACTGAATCCAAGTACAATTGTCTTTCATAGACTAAGCCAGTTTGTTGACTATGATGGTAATATTTTATATTTATTTGTGTAATTTGCTCAGAAATAATATGGAAGTAGAGAATCCTTTGTTCTCATTTATGTTCCATAAATCAATTTTTGACTTTTTGTTCCCAAATCATTATTAATATTGTTTTTAATAAGAAACGGGAACTTGTCAAAGACTCAAAATTATTGTTGGTGTTGTATGTTTTATTAACATTGTTATTAGGGAAAGTGTATTAGTTTTATTGTCATTGGATAGTCATATTATCCTTTTTGAATCTTAAAGACAAACAGTTTGTCACTTGGTGCTGTTTACATGGCCTTCTTGCCATTGCTATTTTTCGTTGTTTCAATTCCAAAGATAACTTTTTAAATTTTAGATACACCTCAGTCATGTCGAACAAGCTTCGAGGCATGTTTGAGCAATCAATCAGCCCCCTCTGTGCAGCCCTCCATGAATGCCTTTGTTCTTGTAAATAAATACATGATATCATCAATAACCATATACCACTAAAAAGTGCCGAAAAAGGTTCATTGATTGAATCCATCAATTGTAATTTCGGTAATTAGACCTCTAGCTCATAAATTCTATTGACTGTATTTAGGTGACAGTGCTTCTCAAGGAATGTCGTGATATACAACTTCGTTGTGGACATGAGTATGCCGATGAAGATACAGCTATTGCTACTATTGAGATAAATGCAGAATCTGATGCCGAAAGAGTCATTTCAGGACACCTCGTATGTTTCGGTTTTCTTGCCTTGAATTTCTAACCGAGCTTGTTTATTTTTATAATTGATTTAAAACGTGTAACTGTGTGTTCTGGCAAAACCATTAGCAGTTGACCTTTAAGGACATAAATGGATTAGTTGAGCAGAATGTCCAGCTCAGGAGCCTGGTTCGAAGTCTTTCTGAACAGATTGAAAGTAGAGAGATGGAATTCAAGGTAACCAAGGAAAAGTTCAGATATGTCTATTATCTTTTGTTATTTTTATTTGTTGGGCTGAAATTCATACTGCTTTCATATATGGAATATTTCAAATTTACAAGTTTATCTTGGGAAATTGTGGACTTGCAGGAAAAGTTTGAATTGGAGATCAAGAAACATACTGATGAAGCTGCAAGTAAAGTAGCTGCAGTGTTACAAAGAGCTGAAGAGCAAGGGCGCATGATTGAGTCTCTTCACACCTCTGTGAGCCTTTTGTGGCCTATCATTCTTTTTTTTAACCCCCCTTAGATCAGCTAAATAACTCATATTCTCTTTCCATTACACATGCGTGATGTAGTGTCATTTTCAAATTTTTAATGTTCTTTTTTAATTCGTTATCAATTTTTATCAAAATAGGTTGCTATGTATAAAAGGCTTTATGAAGAGGAACAAAAACTGCATTCATCATTTACGCAATCTGTTGATACTGCTCCAGGTTTATTTCTATCTCATTTTATTGGGCATTGTGCTATTACATTCTGCACAGTCCTTGGCTCTATATAAAAATGCTGAGTGGGTAAAAGGATAAAAAGAGGAAACTTATGCAATGGAAGATCATTTTAAGAGAATGATGTGGCCATGAAAAGACAAGTTTGTTGCTCTTCAGTGCCAAAACTTTATTTTGGCAACTTTTGATATTTAACACGTGGAGCCCTCATGCAAGGATATTGAGGCTCATTATTTACATTAGATGGACTGCTTCTTTCCTTTCCTATTGTTTAGAGTCTGCTTATGCCACAGTTAATTTTGTGTAGGATCTATTTGTATACTTTGTTTCATCTACATAATTTGATTACATAATTTGATTGTTCCTATCAAACATGAATGAAAAAAACAATGTAGATTAGGGTTAAATGAGTTCGAATCAATGATTGATTCTGTTTACTGTTTAGTCAGTGATTTGCTGTGTTAATAATTGCGATGCCTTAATTCCTTGCAATTAGTAACAGCAAAAACGTGATGACTATGATTGTTGAGGAACCAATAATCCACTAAAGCTTAAACATATAGGAAGCAACCGACAGTAGTATGTAAACTCTAACAATACATTTATCCTTTTTTTTTTTATTTTTTGTTTTTTTGTTTTTTCGCTTTTGTTTTCCCTGGATTACACACTTAAAGGTTGCTAGATTCAGTATGTTTGTAACCCCAGGGGCAATAAAATCTACTAGAATGTTCATTTCCATGGTACTGGAGCTGTCCAAGCTACTTCGATAATCATCTTTTGCCTTTTTGCATTAAATTGTTTTTCTGTATGTCCAGTAATATTAGGATTTTTGAAGGTTTAACTAGTTTTTCTGTTGACTTCTAATTCACCTTTCTGTACTGATTTACTTCATCAATAGAATTGCATCTGTTTCTTGTTTGCAAAGGAGAGGGAAAAAAAAAAAAAGTCTTTTTCCTGTATCTCCCGCTGTAGTGTGAAAACTATATTGTTGGTTTTCTGGTATAATTTGTTGTTCCGTTGTTGCAGTGGATGGAAGAAGGGACCTCTTACTTCTTCTTGAAGGTTCCCAGGTATGATTTATTAATAACTTATTCTTCTTCTTCTTCCTGTTCCTGGTAGAATGAGTTACTTAGTTTTATTGTTTTGGGTAGCTAATTTCCTATTTCTTTTGTTACTAAATACAGGAAGCTACTAAAAAGGCCCAAGAAAAGGCAGCTGAGAAGACTAGATGTCTCGAAGAAGATTTAGCAAAGTCTAGGTAAAGCTATCTTTAAATCTATGCATTCTACATTTTATAGTTAAATTCGATTTTTGATGCTTGAAAAGATCTTCAATGCCTTATGTTTGTCATGATTTTCTGACCAACTTCACTTGAGAATGGTCTTCTGGGTGCTTGCTCTGGCTTTAGTTATAGAATGTAATGCTTCACTCTGTTCAATATAATTGGTGTTGGCTTGGTTGACTATTTATGGTTATGGATTTAATGCAACTCAGAAGAAATGCTCTAAATTTCTGTATAGATATTTTAAGTTGGCTTTGGATTAGGTTTTTAGTTGATGTGAACACTGTACCATTAATATTTTTTGTCTAATATTGCTAGGAGTGAGATCATTTCCCTACGATCAGAGCGTGATAAGTTGGCTTTAGAAGCAAAATTTGCTAGGGAAAAGCTGGATGGTGTTGTGAAAGAAGCTGAACATCAGGTGAAATTGATATTGCATAATCTGATTTTGTGCACTTGCTGTATCATATACTTCATGAAATAATCCACATATTTTGTGTATTTAATAACAAGTGATCTTGACATATCCTTTATTTGCACATTGCATTTGGCAGAAAGTTGAAATTAATGGCATTTTAGCTAGAAATGTGGAGTTCTCACAGCTGATCGTTGACTACCAACGAAAGATACGTGATTCTTCAGACTCTTTGAACGCAGCTGAGGAGCATTCTCGGAAGTTAAATATGGAGGTGGACGTTATATTGAGTAGAACTAAGTATATTATTCTATTTCGGAGATATTTACTAAATATCTTTTTCCATTACAGGTATCTATTTTAAAGCATGAAAAAGAGATGTTGTCAAATGCTGAACACAGAGCTGCCGATGAAGTTCGTAGTTTGTCGGAGAGAGTGTGTCGTTTGCAGGTTAGGAGTGCAACTTACTCAATTTTCCATATCGTAAATGTTTCAAATGTTCTAATGTTGCTTCCTGCAGGCTAGTTTGGACACTATTCAAAGTGCTGAGGAAATTCGTGAGGTAGCTTTCCTTGTGCCTTTTTTTTTTTTAATGATCATAGAATCTGCCCTAGTAGTTGTTTTACTTTTGTTATTGGAACATCAGGAAGCAAGAGCTGCAGAGAGGAGAAAACAAGAAGAGTACATAAAACAAGTTGAGGTGTGTTTTAAAAGGTTCTTAAAAATTTTCTTCATTGATAATCTATGTAATAAGCCATCAAAGGTTGTCTGTATATTCAATGTATGCGTTTGAGTTTGTAATGTGGTTTCATATTTTATTTGAATGGTCTTTGCTTTTTCTAGTTTTGCCACTTAAGGTTATTGTGTATAAATTGGTCTAGTTAATTTTAATGCATATCCCTGATTTTGCATTTTCATAATTTTTCATGTTTGTATGATAACTGAAATATAACCCGAAGTTGTGATGTATGTTCCAGCCTTTCAATGTGGTGATGTTGTAATTTGATGTGTTTGTTTTGTCTCAGAAGTTGATCATTAGTTTAGAACTGTGTTTCCAACATCATACCATGTACAGATATCCGTACCAAATTGTTTTTAATATGATGATATTGAATGCTGTGTATCGCTTCTGTTGATTGTTGGAACCTTTGTTGGAACCTTTGCAGATACTTTGATTCATTGATCTTGATTTTTTTATGCAATGCTTAGCTATTTCTGCTGTTGCTTTCCTTTTCCCTTGCAATTGTTAATTCTTGTTTCTCAATCCTACAGCAAACAATGTATTAATTGTTGCAGTACTAGCTTATATTGTGTAAAGGAGTAAGAGTTGATTTTATGATGTTGGCCCAATGAATTTTTTTGCAGAGGGAATGGGCTGAGGCAAAGAAAGAGCTGCAAGAAGCGCGGGACAATGTTCGAACTCTTGCATCTGATCGTGAGCAGACATTGAAAAATGGCTTAAAGCAAGTTGAAGAAATGAGGAAGGACTTGGATAATGCTTATCGTGCTGTTTCAGCAGCTGAGACTAGGGCTGCTGTAGCTGAGGTTTTAATCTCTGAAAAGTTATTGCTTTGTTCAAATGCCCCTTTATTTTAAGAAGGGGAAAACATTGTTATCATCAAATTTATCCCTCTTTGTTGTGTTATTATAAGACAGAATACTTGTTTGATGGCTTTTTGAATTTTGTCATTTATCAGGCCAGGCTTTCCGATCTTGAAAAAAAGATTAAATCTTCAGATGCTGCTAAGGTATGTATTTTGTTTAGTGTGATTTGAGTCATTGACAGTGAGTACAATTTGATTTTGAAGTGTATTTTTATTAGTGTACAAAATGTCTGAGTTAAAGTTCCAAATATAATCATATACATGTTGCAGCGAATTGCAGTTCCAGAAAGCCTGCATTTCCATCATTATCTTTATCCCTGTTAATTTTGCAATTAGTGTGATATCTCTCCTTTGAATCTGATACATTTTCATTACCTTGTTCTTGGTTCAATTTGTGCAGGTTGCTGTGGCAGATAGTGGTGGTGAATCAACCTCTTTATCAACTAATGAGGTAGTGTTCATTTAACTTTTTGGTTCTACTAACAATGGTGCATATTCACTATTACCCGTGGCTAATCTCTTTGTAAAGCTTGGGAATTTACAGTCACTCTAGAATTGAAATTGCTTGCAGAAGCTGTTGGAATTATGTAGAAGTTTTCAAATGCAAACATGCAATATCAAACTTACTATTATAGTGTGACTTTGTATTGCTTTGTTTTTGTTGTGTCTGTAAAGAATTAAAATTCCAGTTGTACTTTTGAAAGAACTGTGTTATGTTAGTGGTTATAAATTGCTGTCTTGTTTAATCTGCTGCTCTTAATGCTGAGTGTGATTTTAGAATGTCGACATGAAAATTTTGGGATGTCCAGTCTTTTATTCTGTTTATGTTTTTCAATGTGGATTATTCTTAAGACATTCTGTGAGCAATATAAATAGTCAGTTTGTAATGGTTTAATCCAATGTACATGATTATGTTGGAACACTACTAAATGCACAAATAATATTGTCCTATAAAGGTTAAGGTACTGATGTGTGAAAATTTTAGCATTGCTATCTTTAATTTTGCAGTTTCATGTCTGTGAACATTGTATGTTGGTCACATGACTCACATCTACATTGTTCGTTTTTTTTCATATGATATAAAATTTGTATAACAGTTTCCCTTTCCATCCCTACTACTTAGAAACTTAGTTGCCCTTTTAACTACAACTTATGTGAAACCTATTTGAAGAAAAAGTTCTGGTTTGTTATGATATACCTGTTTGATGTTTAGCGTTGTTCTTGCTCTGTTGAAGATCTCTTTTTGCAGCAATCAATTGTGCAAATTCAAGGTTTTCTTTTTCCTGATCTTTCTGTCCATATCTGACTCTATTTTGGTTAAATGTGCTTTAGATTGTTGTAGAATTGCAAAAGGCAAAGGATGAGCTGGAAAAATTGAGGGAAGAATCACTGGCCAACAAGGATCACATGCTTCAGGTGCTTATCTTACATAATGGGATGCTTACTATTCTTGTGCAATGGAATAATGATTTGAAATTCTCTTCAATTTTGTAGTATAAGAGCATAGCTCAGGTAAATGAAGATGCATTGAAGCAAATGGAATTTTCTCATGAAAACTTCAAGACTGAGGTACTTCCCATGTTATGAGCTCTCAATACTAAGTTTAAGAAATATTTCAATTAATCTGCTCTAAAATTTGTTATTTAAAAATATTCGTTAGGCAGAAAATTTGAAGAGATCTTTAGAAGCTGAAATTATTTCTTTAAGAGAGAGGGTCTTGGAGCTTGAAAAAGAAAATGTTATGAAGTCTGAGGCAGTAGCCTTGGCAGCTGTAGTAAAAGAAGATGCTCTTGCCTCTGCTCAAGCTGAAATTACAAGTTTGAAGGAAGAAAGATCGGCTAAAATGTGAGACCATGTCATTGCATATTTTAATAGCAATTATTTGTTCCTTCGATATTCTCAAATATTCTCTTTCCTTGTAGTTCTCAAATTATCACCATGGAAGTTCAGTTTTCTGCTATAAAAGAAGACTTGGAGAAAGAGCATGAGAAGTGGCGTACTGCCCAAACCAATTATGAGAGACAGGTTAATTTTTCCTTTTCAGTTTTTAAATCAGATGCATTCTCCTTCTGGTGCATACATAAGCTTGGTTTGAATGCTAAAATCAAGTTTGAATTTCATGAAGCCAATGTTTTTGAAGTTCCATCTACTTAAAACTGAAAACATTTTTTAGTTCAGGCTTAACTTAGATCTGACTTGCAGGACACTAGAAAATCATTTTCCTTGTTATAACCATTATCCATCAAATTTTTACTCTGTATTTATCAAAATTGATATGTATGCAGGTAAGCAGTGGCTGGAATTTTCCTATGTTTGAAGTTAAATAATGCTTAATAAACATTGCAAACGTCATATCCCATTGACTTTCTTAGGATTACTTTTTCTTTGCACAGGTTATTTTGCAGTCTGAGACAATTCAGGAGTTGACAAAAACGTCACAAGCTTTGGCTTCATTGCAAGAGGAAGCATCTGAGTTGCATAAATTAGCAGATGCATTCAAAGCTGAAAATGTATTATTTTTTCACTCTTGTTTTTAAATATGACAGAGAAGCTTTAGCGCAGAAACTGTTGTTGGAACTTTTTGTTTTCAACTTTTAGTATCTCACACATGTACTTTTAACTTGCTCTAATTGTGAGGCTGTTAGTTGAAAATAATTAATAGATTATTTTGATTGATGTCCAAACACTATTTTTTTTTTCCTCATTACAGAGTGAATTAAAGACTAAGTGGGAGGTGGAGAGATCGATGTTAGAGAGATCAAAGAATGAAGCTGAGAAGAAGTATGATGAAGTTAACGAACAGGTCAGTCATTCTTCTACTTGCCTTCTTCTACCCCAATCTGCTTCTTTATTATTATTATTATTATAAGAAACAAAGACCCCAATCTGCTTCACTGAAGCTTTTAGCTTTAATCATTGATTTGAATTCTTTTAGTTTTCAGTCGCTATGCTAGTTGATCTCATTCACAATTGGGGCAAATGAAATTGACATATAGATCTTAAGTTATTGGGATATGTACTGAAAAGAAATATATTGCGAAAATATAGTCACCTCCTTGTAGTTTATTTCAAAACTGAAGCCATCAACTATGTATTATGCTGAAATCGAAAATGTAAGAAACAACTATTAATTAGTTAATTTTTTTGGATTGCCTTGTTCATGCATTAGATTTCTCTTAACAAGAATGGTTGTCTGTGGATTGAGTGTAGAAGAAACATTTCACTAAGCGAGAGAAATCTCAAATCACCCAATGAAGAAGCTTCTATTTGCCTGCCTAAGTTATCTGATGAAGAGGCATATGTCAATTTGATTGGCCCGTTTGAATAACAAAGGCAAATAAAAATGTTGAAATAAATTGTTGAGAAGGTACAGGTGAATAAAAGAAATTCTGGTGTTTCGCTATATGTGGTTGTATACATGTGTCATTGTAGTTGCATGGTGGTGTACCTTAACCAGTGTGTTAGTGTATTTGTAATTTTTACTTTTGTTTTGTCTTTGTAAGAAAATAATTCCTCTTTAAGGTTTTTTATACGCTTTGTATGACTTGACGCTCAATTCTTGACTTTTTATAAAGTTTTAGATCTAGATCAAGAGTGGTACTCCAAACTGCAGACTGGTTTTGAGATCTGCAACCAAAAAAAAAAAAAAATCTAATCCACAAGCCCACTTTAATCTGCAAACTGTATTATATGTAGTCACACAATGCAAAAGCTTAATCTTGTGGGTAAGAGCCTAAACAATATAATGTATATACAATTTCTTGATTGAGATTTAAACATGTGCATTTCTTGTATAATCTATGATCCCATGCCAGTATTTATACAACCTAGAAATATAAGCTTGTTAGGGCGGACCTAAATCATAGTATTTAACTGTTCTCAACAGAAATTGCCTATATTTGATTAATTAACTCTGTGACTTTGCACAATGATATTTCCTCAACTGGATTCAATTTTACAGAACAAAATACTGCACAGTCGACTTGAGGCATTGCACATTCAATTGGCCGAGAAGGATCGTAACTCTGTTGGGGGTTCTTCTTGGGGCTCTGTTTCTGATCCACTTGGTGATTCTGGTTTGCAAAGTGTCATAAGTTATCTTCGAAGATCAAAAGAAATTGTAAGTATGCTTTAGCAATCAAAATTTCACTCTCTTGCTGCATGGAGTTTCTTATGTTTTCTAATCTGCCACAGTCAGAAACAGAGATATCATTGTTAAAACAAGAAAAGCTTCGATTGCAATCAGAAGTAAGTCATTTCTGTTGTTGTATTAATGTTCATGTGATTGTGACATGTAACATGTTGCAAATGATTCATCCACTAAGTGTATATATCTCTTGACTCTGTAGCTTGAGAGTGCTCATAAGGCAGCAGAGAAGGCTCAAG
>CM034467.1:30741126-30784693 GCA_019925255.1 Litchi chinensis
TGAGGTCGTTGCTGATGAGGTCGCTGGCCAGCAGGTCTTGCCACATATTCCCCCAAGCGACCTCGCCTGATTAATTTTTCAATGGCGTTCTTCAACGCCCAGCAATCTGAAGTACTGTGCCCGATCTCATTATGGTAGGCGCAGAACTTGTTCTGATCTTTGTGCTGAATGGGAGCCCTTATAGGATTGGGCTTCCCAAAATCCTCCTTATTCCGCTCCGCAGCGTAAATCCTGTCTGGAGACGTAGTCAGGATGCTGTATCCTTCCTGGCGACCCCAACGCTGAGGTCGCTCATACCTCGGCTCTCTCCTCGATCTCTTCGCAATCTGATTACTTTACTCGAGCCGTTATTCCTTCCTTCTTCGTTCCGGCCATTGTTTCTCTTCTTTGGCTGACTGGAACTGCCCGCTTCATTCTTCTGAATCTTGTTTCTTCGGGCCGAAGGTCTCTTCCCATCTTATCTCTTTCGCAGCTCGCTCGTAGAACTCTCCAGATCCTTCACTGGGGACTTGTAAATGCTCTCGTATAGTTTTCCATCCTTGCGCAGCCCAGCTGAGATCGCTGTCAATATGCTTTCGTCTGATGGATGCTCGACATTCGCGACCTCGCGTCTAAATCTGGTGATGTATTCCTTCAACGACTCACCCTGACGCTGAAAATTGTGGCAAGGTGGCAGGATGGAGCGAGCTGCCTTCTTAGTGCCCTGTATTGACCAACGAACTTCTGTTGGCATTGCTCCCAACTTCCTATGCTGCGAGCTGGGAGATTTCTGAACCACGTTCTTGGAATATCCCCCAATGTGGCCGGGAACACTCGGCACTTCACCATTGGATTTCCTGTCTGCAAATCCATCTGAACGTTGAAAGCGTCTAGATGGTCATATGGGTCACTGTCCCCATTGTATTGCTGAATGCTCGGCATCTTAAACCTCAGAGGGAGAGGCTGTGTCTCAATCTCCCTTGTGAATGGGGTCCTGTCTCCGTAGAGCCCACGCTGTTCTGGAACTCCAGGTCGTGCTTCCAACTGTCGACTCTTTGGAGGAGCTCCTCTACTTGGGAATCTCGGAGCTCGTATCTTCTCCTATGATCAAGACTTGGAGCCGGATGCTCAGGATCATACCTTTCATCCTCGAACCGATCTTCATGACGATGGGGCCTTACCTGCTGACCATCCACCTCATCGGCATAACGAGCTGCGACTCGAACTCTGCCTTGATCAACTTCCATTCGCCTGTTCCCCTCCTGGCTTGGTCTTGCTACCTGGCTATCAGGACGTGCGACCTCCCTTTCGTGTTGAACAGGGTGTCTTCCAACCCTCGAACGCGCATTAGATGAGCGAGCCGAATCTGCAGGTCGCGGGACCTCCCTTGCTAGCCTTTCAGGTCCCTGCGCTATTTCGAGAGGCTGAGGCACTCCCTGTGGTGCCTGAACTTCCACCCTAGTCACGTTGTGTACCTGGGCCTGTACCAACATGTTGACGGCTTGCGTGAGCTGCCTAACCGTATCCTCCAACGCTTCTTGCCTTTGTAACAACGCATTCTGCCCTTCGGCCGTTTGGGCAATTGGAACCGATTGACGATGAGGCAGAGGGGGGATGCCTGGCGCGGCCCCGAGTATCTGTCCTTGGGACGGGCCTGCTGCATGCGTGGTTGCGTCTTGCCCAGGCTGTAAGTTCTGCTGGGATTGGTTCACGTGACTTTCCGCCTGGTCATCATCTCCAAGGAACCTGTTTGATCTAGTCTTTGCCATATCGTCAGAAGTTGATGAACTGGGATGAAAAAGATTGCAGTTAGGGCCCTCCTTCTAGCGCCAAAATGTCGACGTTGGAATTCAGTCGACGAGAAATCAATGCCCAATACCTGCAATCAATGTGAGAAAGCACAAAAATCTAGAAAAGACAAAGACAGAAAACAGATGATCAAACGAAGAACACCAAATTTTACGTGGTTCGGCAATAAAAAGGCCTACGTCCACGACTGTCCAACTCTTAATCTCTGCAGAGTGACAGTATATTATTGAATATTGTCTGATGTTGTTACAACGGTTTCAATCCCTATTTATAGGGAAAGAAGAATTACAATTCTGGCTGTAGCAAATCAGGAAGAGAATCCTGAATTAATTACATTCCCTAAACAATTGGGAAAAATAAGGAAAAGAATTATAAATTTATCATGCTTCCTAATATATTTAGGTGATATCAGGAAATTGCTATAATTATCTTGAAATAATGATGACTTGAATTTGAATTAATCTCCATATCTGATGAGGAAATCATGGTTTGATTGGGTAACTACCATATTCGGAGAGAGAGAATCACTATTGAACTTGGTAACTGCCTGTTCTGGAAGATATGATACTTATCACGTATCTGAGCAAGCTGATGTGTCATAGTGGTCCTCATCTCGAGCTCGCTGAGAAACGAGCTGCGCAGGCGTCGAGCTGCGACTTGCCTGTATTTATGAGTCTGTTGATGCCAGCTGGAAGTCTTGATGGTCTTTGAGTCAATACTAGGCCTCGTCTGATGGGCTTTGACTATGTGACCTCATTGGGCCTTCTCATTGGGTCTTAAATGGGCATAAATTGGACTTTTACCAGCCCAATTATTGAGTCCGAAAAATACACATAACAGTGACTATGCCGCAAGTAATGAATTCCATATATTAATTTGATCACACGTTTTATTTAGATCATGTGATATGTTGTGACAGATAGGACGCATCAATAACGTGACACTATTGCTCCATTTTATATAACTTATTACACCTTAGATTTATGACTTTTCCCTATTAAACATATATAAACAAACCAAAATTTAAATAATCACTAATCAGTCTAAGTACGTTACGTAATATGTGTTTATGATTAGAAAGTTAATGTGATAATTAAAAACCAAATACAGACACATTAGAAGAGGAAAGTTGGGCTGGGCAAGCACAAAGTTTTTGTATGCTCTCAATAAATCACGTTGTATGAACATATTAAACTCATCCGGCATTACACATAATGGTCATGTTATAGAGCATGAATGTACGAACAACGGGATATAATCCGTCCATTAAAAACACTTTTTGGATGGACGGTTAACTTGTCGGGCGTCAATATTCATGGGCTTTTTTAAGGCCCAATAAAATTGTGACAGTTCTCCGGTTATCACGTGAGAAGCACGTGGGGAAAGAGAGACAGTGCCTAAGTAGGAGGCCATTTCGATGAACCGAGCAGACGCATCTCACACGACGACGACCACGTCCTCCACCACCACCAACAACTCAACCGAATATCGTCATAGTCACATGACGACTCAACCGTCGCTGCCTCCTCCACCGCAGCAGCAGCCAAACGGCGGTGTTCAGGTGCGCTGCGCCGGTTGCCGGACGATTTTGACCGTCGGTCCAGGCGTGACGGAATTCATATGTCCGACGTGTCAGCTGCCGCAAATGCTGCCGCCGGAGCTGATGAGCATGGGCCGAGGAGGAGCGGCGGCGGTGAACGCAAATGTGAAGGCTTCGTCGCACGTGCCGGCGCACGGGATCGATCCGACGAAGATACAACTGCCTTGCGCCAATTGCAAGGCGATACTGAACGTGCCTCATGGACTCGTTAGGTTTTCATGCCCGCAATGCGCCGTGGAGCTCGCCGTCGACTTGTCCAAAGTCAAACAGTTCTTCCCTCCGCCTCCCCGCCCGCCGCTTCCTCCTCCGCCCGACGATGTCAACGAGGTCTCTTCTCTGTCCCTTTTTTTAGTTTCACTTTGTCGACTAACACTTCCTTGATACTTTTTATTGTTTTGGGTATGTTCTATTACTGTTACTACTAGAAATCATTAAAAAACAATGAAATTGTGATAGTGACACTATTACTTTGTACTGTTTCACTGCTAATTTCATGATTCTACCCAGTTGGTTTATTGGAGTATCTGATTTTTATGTAGATGTCCCGTTGGTGATTAAGGGGATGGATTGCCTTTAGTGGTGGTTGCTTAGATGTGGGAGTTGCGTTAATTTGACAATGCCAAGTGTGTAGGCATTGATATGGTATGATAAGTTGCCTGATTGGTCGCTTTGGTTAAGTGAGTTGATTGGTTTTGAGTGAGTTGTCTCTAGTGGGGGTTGCCTGAATGTGGGATTTGTGATGTCAAATGTGTAGGCAGTTATATGGTATGGTAAGTTGTCTGATTGGCTGACTAAGTGGATTGATTGGTTTTTGAGTGAGTTATCTTTACTGGTGGTTGTTTGGAGCATAGACAGTTGACTCTTTTTGCTTAAGAAAGTAGTGATTTTGGTCAATTGATATGTAACTAATGCGTGGAATATAAGAGTATGATGGCTATCATGGGATTTTGTTTGGGATTTGAAATGTAACCTTCAATTACTTCTATATAGAAAAGTGAATTAATTATTTAGGACATTTGAATTCCTTTAGAAGTCTTTATGGACAATTTTATTTCTTGTTCTTGTATATCTTCCTACTGTCCTACAAAATTTGAACAAACAGAATTGAGAAGTAGATGATTTTACTGGCTGACCAATGGAAGATGAGAATGCTTAAGGCGAGAAAACTCTTTGAAGTAATTTTACAATGAACATCTTTTAGGCCCCGTTTGTTGGCTAGGACGGGACTGGGTTTAAGCCCTGTTTGTTGTCCAAACCCATGATTGGTGCAACCAAACTCCCTTCACTAAGATATCCAAAGTTTTCCCAACAGTGATTTTAACCCACTCTAATGGGTTAATTGAAACCCATTCAATTGGTGGGTTAATTTTGTCCCACCTTCCTTGTGTGCTCTTTCTCCTCTAGCTTTACCGTCGCCGCTTGCTTCAACCGGTCATTCTCTTTCTTCTTCGATCAAATTGCCGTTCTTCCTGTTCTTCTTTGGTCGTCACTTTCTTCTCCAATCGTCTCTGTCTTCTCCATTCTTCTCTTTCTTCTCCTTCTCTTCCACCGCTGCATTCTCCAAGCAAGAACTGGTCGACGAGATCGAGATCTGATCGATTTACAGCTGAGTTCCGTGTTGTCTTTGCCGCTGTTCTAGGGCATCGATGCCTCTGTCGTCTAAACCCTCCCGTCCCGCCATTGGAAACGCATGGGTTTT
Source organism: Litchi chinensis (assembly GCA_019925255.1). Lineage (NCBI taxonomy): Eukaryota > Viridiplantae > Streptophyta > Magnoliopsida > Sapindales > Sapindaceae > Litchi > Litchi chinensis. The sequence continues at coordinate 30,746,214 of CM034467.1, forward strand.
GGATGGGTTTGGGGGGTGATGAGAGAGGGACGAGAGTGGTGGAGGTACTGAATTATTGACAAATCCGGTAACATCCCAAGTCCCGTCATTATTTCCTAAATCCATAGTATTAATTAATTCAAACAAGTATGATGCCCCTCCATAATGTGCTTCATCAGGACACTAATAACTCGGCATTCAACAGCCTTTTCAGATCTGTCAATATTATATCTTTTTACGCGGGTAGATGTGAGAGGGAGGGAACATGGCAATGATGCCGTCCTAGAAGAAAATGCAGTTCCAGGACGAGCGGGACGGGTTCATATCGCGGCGGCAAGCGCCATCGTCGACTCGCTCTGCAACCACCTGAGGGCGGTGGTGAGTTGCATTCAGCACAGGAGGTGAGATTGGAACCCTGTGCTCCATATGCAGCGGTAGTTCTCTGTTGGGAATGTGTTGTTTGCTTTGGAGCAGGTGCGGTGCAGGAGAAGGCAGAGTTACTTTGATAATCTCAACAGGAACAAAAGATCTACTAATGGGGGGTCTCCCATTTTAAGAATTTGGCTCTGGAGGATAAGAAAGGTAAGTGCTTTTTGGCTGCCAACTTGCCATGTATGTTGTTCGGTTATGTTGTGTTTCTCTTATATTAGGCAAGTGTAGATTTTGTTTTGTGTTGCTTTTGGATTTGTTTATGTTGATTTAGTTTGTGGAGGCTGACAAGGAAAGTGCTTTACTACATGGGAACCACTATCTACTTTATTTTATCTGATATGATATTTTGTTTCAGATTATAGTTGTAATTTTTCAACCCCCATGTTGTGGTCAATGGTGGTGGTGCCTTTTCATCAACTTCATTTGAATTTTGCTGGAAAACTGGTTTAATTTTCAATCATAATCTGGCCTCTGCGAATGTGCAAAGAAAATGTGATTTTGGTTGGGGATGAGAAAAAGTGATGGCAAGCCTGGTTCCTGCTTTTTGGGAATGAGATTTTATGCATTGGCGGTTTTACTCATGTGTTTGTATGTATTAAATTAAACTGATCGATTTTCGGTTGTTTTGAATTTTCTCATGAAGGTTTTATACTTTTTTTTATTTTTGTTACCTACAAGTAACGATGAAAGTTGTACCGTTAAATATTTTTGAGTTATCAAACGTTCCTTTCGATTGATATTATTGTGTGCGGGTACATAATGGCGCAGAAACCGTTGCGAAAGGTTATGAAGATGGCAACTCGAAGAATTTAGGAAATTTGGAAACCACCAAATCCAGCAATTCAGGACCTAAAGCGGAGGCATTGGATAATGCTTGCACCTCCAGTCCTAAAGGTATCCGTTGCTTTTTCCATTCCAGTTCAGCTCAGGGGTATCATTTGTGGGGGTTCTTGTTTTTAGAATATTGTTCTTCAAATAAGAAGGGAGAGACATATTTTGTTTTGTCTTAGTTAAATGTCCAATTTCGACAGTGATTAAACTAATTAAACAATATTTAGAATTCATATGTTGTGTGCACGTGCGCACTTGCCCGCTGCTCCCCCCTCTTTCTCTAATAGAGGATTGTTTGTGTTTATACATTTATGTGAATTATAATAAAGGGTGTCTGGAATTTTCTCCAGAAAGTATATATGTGGTTATTTTTTTTGGTTGATTACTATTGCTTTTGGCATTTATTATTATTATTTTTTTAAAATTTTGTAATCCATTGTCTACGTGACTGGACCTGTATTTGCTTCATAGAGTTGACATGATTAGATTATTTTATTTGTTAAATTGCTTGTTTAATTGTTTCATGACGCAATATCCCTGTATATGTGTTGAAATTTGGCTGAACTGGACTAAGAAATCAATTGATAGTTGCAACCAATGTTGGCTTTATGTTACTTCGAACAAACAAACTACATAGATTTATTTAACACACTTTATATGTTGCATAACCTATTAACAACTTGAAGATCTACATATTAGTTGCATCTAACTCTTTTAAAAGTTTAAACTGGTCAATGTATTACTTTTCAGTTTGTGAAGAAAAACTTGTAGCTAAGTTATATATTTTGTTTGCTTGCAGGAGGGAAGATGATTTCATGTCGTAGAAAGAGACTGACAGAGCTGGATAGAATTGTTGGTGAATTGCTTCAACCTGAGGGCTAATTTTTTTTTTTTTTGGGAACTGCAACCTGGGGGATCTGTCTGTCTTCCTGCACTGCCGCTAGTTACTGTTTAATCTGGAGTGGATGCCCATATGCAAGGCATCATTTTATTCCTGCTTTGAAAGACCACAAATGCAGTAGGCTCTCTTCTTCTCTTTTTGTCCTTCCTTTATGAATTTGGAACTAATAACGAATTTTTCGGCAAAGACAGAGCAAATCCATGAGTCAGGGATATTCAAAACTCATGGATTTGCTCTGTCTTTTCAGAACAATTCGTTATTAGTTCCGAATTTGTAAAGGAATGACAAAAAAAAAAGAAGAGAGCCTCTGTATTTGTGGTCTTCCAAAGTAAGAATTAAATGATGAGCATCCACTCTGAATTCGACAAGCGTGCTTCCAGCAGATCATCTTTTTACATATAGCAAGGAAGTACCACATCCCTGCAAATAGCTGTGAAGGTGAGGTTATAGTGTAACTCTTTGAACGTAAAGATAATTGAGATATAATTGTATGTGATATAAATTGTTTGGCCAATTATTATTATTTATTTTAAATTTTATTTTTCCAACTTATTCTCACTTGTCATAGATTCATAGTATACAATATTATAATAATGACAGGGCAGTGACTCTAGGAATGCTACCTAGATGGTTCTCTCACAATGGTATAATAAGGCCAAACAATTTATATCACATACAATTATGTGTCAATTATTTTTATGTTCAAATAGTTACGTTGTGACCTCGCTTTCACAGATATTTGGAGGGATGTGGTACTTCCTTGTGATATGCAAAAAGATGACCTTGCCTTCACAAAATCTGCAACAGTTAGGGACATTCAAGGATGCTTTTGAGTCGTGGATTGTCGAGGACAAAAATTTAGGGAAGAGAGTGTTCCAGTGTTTTATATGGGGCTTACTAAATGTCAGGTTTGTGCAAGATGCTTCTCTTATATGATCTTCATTCCCAAGTATAAGTTGATTGTACATTATTTTTTGAGTTCTGACACTGTAGCATAATTTTTGATTCTATTAATTTGAGTAATACTATACATCTCATCTCACATTCTAATTTTGATCCTAATTAATTTGTATCAATTGATGAGTAGGTAGATGTTTGTCAATTGATGAAAGGATACTCATTAATGGTTATTTATTTTATTTTATAATGTATTTACTCATCAATTGATACAACATGAGTTTGAATCATCTTAGATACAATAAACAGAATGTTTGGCATTATTGATATAATTTAGTTGTTCTTTCACGGTTATTGAATACAGAAAAAATAAGTTTATCATGCATATTGCAAAATATCAGAAGCAAACCGTGAGATATTTTGTGTCCAAAAATTTTCTAACTTGCTGATATAGAGAATCAGTATTTTATTTATTTATTTATTTACTTTTTTTTTTTTTTTTTAAATTAAGCTCTGCTACTGTTTTTCTCGGTGCCTTTAGTCGAAATCACACAACGATCAATAATGGTGATGACTGGGAATCTGCCCTCGTTATTGCAATGCCAATCTACTGGGTGGTAACATTTGCCCTTTTCATTAGAAGCCTGCTGGTTGGTATATATTATTTCAATTTGTTCTTATTTCTCATTTGAGTTTATGTAAGTTTGAGTTGAAGCACTTGACATTATTTTCTCTGGACCATAGTTTTTGTGCAATAGCGACTGTAACCTGGGCAAAATCGAAAAAACAAAAAGAAGATTCGTGACCAGGGCATTGGGGAGAGCACCGGTTGAAGCAACTCTGATCCTTCCCACGAGATCTACCGTCCCTAGAGTATGAGCGTGGGGATTCCATGTTTATGCTTTTCATGTAGGCATCCTCATTCTATCCAATGAATTACTGTCTACTTTCTGTCCAATGCATTTTTATGCTTTTTATGTAGGCATCCTCATTCTCATTTGTTTTATGTATTCATATGGTTACAGCATTCTGATGCATATAGCGGTTTACGTTTGATTGTGGTTACTAATGTCATTGGTTTTTTTTTTTTTTTTTTTTTGCAGTCGCTTTTTCCATTTTTGGCTCATATAACAAAAGGCTGGCTGTGACAGTATGATAGCAGCAATATATTTATATTTTTGAAAAACTAAATTTGTATATTGATTAAAATAATTTACAACCCAAAAATTTGACCTATTAATTTACAACCCACAAATCTGGAGCACTGGTTTCCTCTTTCAGGGGATGCAATGTCTGTAAATTAATTTGTATATGTAAAAATCTGGTCCTAGTGATAATACATGTGGAATGGTTGTTTTAGACTAGTGATTGAAGGTAGATAAAAGATATATTAGAATTTTGTTCGAGAGGTTGGTTCTATGAATTAATTGTTATATAGAATCAAAATTGAACATATTAATTTAAAAAATAATTTCATTAATAAAATTTGCTGCTTGTAAAAGGTTTAATTGTAAATTATTTCAAAATTATCAAGTGTTAACAGCCTAATTTACAATTATTTCCTATGTTAATTCTTATTGTAACTTGTAAAGAATAAAGTTTTATTGTTCTTACTAAGTGAAAATTATCCCAAATATCATTCGGAGGATATTTGGAAAAGTCAGTAAGTTTTGAAAATGATAAAAAAAAGTTAATTTTTGTTAACATCATCAATATACAATCATAGTAAAAGTTAAATATTTTTAGCACCATCAATGCCTATGGATTTTGAAAATAATAATAAAAGTTAGGCGTTTTTAATCAACGAAAGGTGGGATGCTTTCAAGAATTAAATGCTTAAAAACGGCAAATATATATATTTATATATATATATTGGCATAAAAATGATGGGAATTTAATTATTCGGTATACGTACAATCAGCAGTCAGCAACATCCACCCATGGACATACAATTCATTTCTTTGCTCGATTTCTACGAAATCACCACTTGCTTTGAATCGCCAAACAAAGTGAACCTTAGACAATTAGCTCAGAAGCAGCATGTGTTATGGCTCTCTTGTCACGATTCTATCCTCTGGTAAATTTTTCCCTATATGCAATAATCACAACGACAGACACATATAAATCCTATTATACTCGAATTTCTTTTCGATTGAAATGTTGAAATAAGTTGAGACTTACTACTATTGACTCGGCAGGCAAGACACATGCATGCCTGAGATACTGTTTGTGATTGTATATATGTTTTATAATGAAAAGGTTTTTGGTAATTGCGGTTCACTTCCACGGGGTCTTGGATGATATGTGAAAAATAGTAAGATTTCCCCATTTTTTGTATCCATGTGCCAAATAATACTTTGAATTTCAATAGTATCTAAAAAGTCGTTTCTATTGAATTTCCCCCTAGGAAAACGGCATAAAACATTAAAAACTAGAACTAAACAGCCCCAAAATAATTTAAGATACATGATATATACACAGTATAATCGCATAATTCAAGATATAATAATGCTACATGATTCATATAATATGAAGAAATTAATTAAATACAATAATGCTACATAACCAATAACATTCAGTCTTCAGGTATCAGTAAGTTTCCCCTTCTTGATATGGAGGAGCTTGTCATAAACAAGCCATGCAAAGCTGAGGAAATGGTCTCGATCCAATCCTTCCAACCCTTGGTTATAGAGGCCCCAGTAAGTCGGATGATACGTTACATGATACCAAGCTGAAGCTTTTGCATACACTTGTTTTACATTGCCAGAATCACCTTCTGTTTGGTCAAACCAGGCCCTTGCAAGCCTTGCAAGTGACTTCACAGCCAAACTTATTTTTTTCTCAGTGTCTGATGGCTCACGGCCCGTTTGGTAGAACCAGGCCCTAGCCTCCTTTTTTAGTGACTCCACAGCATAACTGACTCTTATATTGTCATTTTTCCTGTCAAAAAATCTTGCCATTTTCATTATGCACCCACTTAATATCTCAGCTTCTGTTTTGATGCCGTAATAATCCATCAAGTTCCCCAACTTGAAGTCATACTGCTTTTTATAATAGACTGCTTCGTCTATGTATTTACCAAAGCCGTCCACTTCCATGTCAGGATCATAAGACAGCATTGCCACTTCCCTAGTGAACGATTTTATGGCAGCTTCAGGAGGCTTGATGTCCTTAACCGCCCGATAAAGCTTTCCAAGGACACGTTTTGATTTATAGGTGAATTTTTCTTCTTTTTCCATGAAATCTGGGTACTCTTTGACGCGCAAATCCTGAGGTATTTCAACTACCACACCAGTTTTTGGGAAGTCCACAGCTTTGAAGGCTAGCTCTGCAAGCTTCCTACACGGAAGACTCATGGCCTTGTTCCACTCTTTGTCTGCAAACACCACATGGGCATTGCAGATGATTCCCAAGCTGTCATTCATTATGTAGTCCACGAAATACTCTTCTACGTCCTGCAACACACCGTTAAATATGTCAAGACAAAGATGACATAGAGTTTGAAAACAGAATCCAGAAAATCACCTCAATTGTAACACCATTCTCCGATTCCTTAGGTTTTACTGGTGGATAGTCTGTGGGCAGAATCTGGCGAGGTGGAATGAGATCAAGATCCCAGCACACAAAGTAGACATCTCCATCCAGATCACTCCCAGAACATTCATCTGTGTGAGGTCTAATTAACAAATTAAGTTGTGTTAGTAACCCAAATTCCCACATATCATGTAAGATGATAGCATGAAAGAGTTTTACCTTTTTCCTTTCGCGGGGAAAACAATGCAATCGGCCATGTGGTGCAAAGCAGGCACGTCCACCGCCACTAAAACACGCATGTCTCCAGGGTGTAGACATGGGTTCTTGGCAACAACTACCTTGCCCTCAAGAATATTGTATCTATCTGAGTGATGATGTTTAGAGTCAGAGTATTGCACAAAAACCTGACCATACTCCAGAGTGGCTGTTTCATCAAGAGTTCCCATCATAGCTCGTCCATTTGGGACAAGTATCCTTGTTCTACTCCGCAACTCCTGCAGATGTGAGGCGCGGAATGTCTGAAGCATCAATGAAACAAAGGGCTCTTCGTTTGGCTTGTAACCGCACAAAAGCAATTCCTTGAGAATTTTTCTATACTCCTTGGAATACACCATCAAATCAAGGCCCTCTAGTGCCCTTTCAGGGTCTGTCAAAATTGCATTAAGTTGAGCAACTACCTCGCTCTGCTTCCTTTCAAAAACATAATCTCTAACACCAAGCGTGGACATGAGGGTGATCAGCTGCCGATTCAGAAAACAAGGTTGGTACTTGCTAACTGCCATCACATCAAGACTCGTGCTGTCGGATTTATACTTGTACATGCTTTTTCTCAATGACAGTTTCACTGTTGAAGTTGGATCAACACTCACAACACCTTTGTACCCAGCATATCGAATTTGAAAAGCAGATGGAATATAGCTTTTGAAACCCCATTTTCTAGCTGCTATTTCAGCTAACTCTCTAGAGATTTTTCCTATTCCATCTGAGAATACATATTTTCTTCCATCCCTTTGGATTTCCACATCAGGAATATTTCAACTTCCCTTCTATCAACATGTAAAGCCATCCTGGATGATCCAAAAGACTGACCAAGTCTGGCAGCAAATTTTGCTACATTTTTTATGTCACTGAAATCACCCAGCGCTTCTCTAATGCCTGCTGCAGTCAAACCAGGTCGCGAAGCGAACATCCACAAAGAATTCTCTGGTAACTGACTATTTGAAAATGCCAGCGTTTCGAACTTCTTGTCTCCAATCTCTATACCATTTCTCAAAATTGACAATATTCTTTTATAAACTCCAGTGCGCCTATCATCATTTGCGGATGGTGATGTCCTACGAGACAAAGCTGTAGAAGACAGTTTCTCACCATCCTCATCTACAAAAGAGACGCGAAGAAAGTTATCGATATCATTAGGATAGGTACGTAGAACGCGATTAGAGAGGTTGGCCTCTGGACCACTGAAGTACATTTTAGATGGGGTTATCATGATCTTGCGCACATTAACCAAGCCATCATCCAAGGCAATTTGAGGAGGTACAGGAATTGTCCTGGAGTACTTTCTGTATTGCAATTTGAGCCACTGGACAGGTTCATAGCAGGGATCTTTAAGATGGAACAGCATCTCTAGAGCATGTTCAATGTAGGCTATGTTGTGTCTAGTTGGATCCACCAGGCGAAGGAACTGGTAGTCAAGTGATGGTCCAGGAATACAACCATGTTGAACCAAAAGGTTGATTTTGAAGAGGATTGTGAAAGGCAGTTGTATGTTTTTGGGTGGATTGATAAGGGGGACAAGCTCAGAGTTGCAAGAGAAAGAAGAACCATTCTCCAGAATGAATGCCTTTTTATTTTCTTTGTCGTGGAAAAAGTCTCTTAGAATTTTGGGCACATAACTCCTCCGTGGAAGTTTCAAACATAAAGCAGATGATTGACCAATGCTTAAAAAGGGAGTGAAATCAACTTCCCGAAACCACTGGTCATCCTTCTCGTAAATTAGAGGCGCAATACGCAACTGAAAGCAGAGAAAACAAAGTGGGAATTTGTTAGAAAAAATGTAATAAAAATTCACACATTGAAGAAGATTGTTAATTACCTGAATGACAAGAAACCTGGCAGCTAGTCCCTGTGGACGGCGATATTCAATCTGCCTAATGCTTTCAAGGGAGACCTCAAGATTATATTCCACAGAATTATAAGTTAAAAAGAAATTAAACTTCTTGAGGTCATCAGAACTAAAACTCACTGACACTTTTTTGTGATACCAAAGCACACAGAACTTTTGCTCAGAAATCTGGCATCCAACATTCAATATCACATTATTAATTATGTGGTCCACATCCCAGGCTCTGAGATAAGAATTCTGATACCAGAGAACACCAGCAGCCAAGGACTTGACATATTCCGCGGCTTCAGTGGTTGTGAATTCAACCATAGCATGTGCTCTCGGACAACCTTCACTTTGTCCAACTTGTACATCACAAACACTCCCTAAACCTGTATGTCGCTCCAAAAATTCCTTCACAGCAGCGGGTGACTGAATCGAAGCGAATCCATACAACTTCAGTTTCTTTCCCATTTTGTCACCTTATCCAAACAAAACAAAACTGAAGTCAGTTACTGTTAACTCAGTTTATAATCTGCATGTGATTATACATGAATGTTGATATATAACCTCGAAAATTTGGTCACAGCTTTGTTTATTAGTTAAGTTAATAAACTCACAAATGGAACTATATATGGTTATAACTTGAAAGAAATGGAGTTCATTTATGTAAGTTTACTGATATATAAAAAGAGAATTCAATTATATATACAATAGATTTGGTTAACATTTCATCTTTCATGCACCAAAATCAGCCAAATGTTGTAGTAAATATGCTACGACTGATATGTTAAAGCATGAACTCAGTTTTAAAAATCAATGTTCAAAAAAGCTTATCACAGAAACTGTCATGTTATAAGCAGCAGAGACAGAGATAAGAACCTAATGCAAATGCCCGCTTGGTATCAAAACCATTGTAAGTCATTGATGAACCAAAAAAAAAAATTGCATGATACTACACAACATATAATCATCAAATACAACAGCCAAAAAAACAAAGTAATTCAGTAAAGAATTGAAGTAATAAAGGGAGACTCACATGAGTAATTTTCTTGCAGCAGAGAAACATTGATCGATCAGGATTTAGCTGTGAGTAGCAAATTGTGATCAGGTAAGGTTTATGTAGAGGAAAAAGTGTTACTAGCTTACTAGTTACTATTGGTATTCCCGGAAAACTACAAGGGAAGTTGTTTATATGTTCATGATAGAGAACATTATATTTTAAATTTTCTAAGATGCAAGTTCACAATACATGGATTATGTATATGATCTTATTGACATCAAATTTTCAATGTGATAGACACGTTTTGACATCGCATTGGTCATGATGAACTCCCATATATCAAATAATGTCATCCCAACATATACATAAAAAAGCTTACTATGCTGTAATAGTTTATACTTTAAGCTTTCCTTTGTTACGTGCGATTGAATTAAATTACTTTTAAGAGATGAGATTGGATTGAATAGAATATGATTGAATTGAACTAAATTAATACTATAATATGTTTAATGTTGTTATGATTGAATTATTAATAAAATATATTAAATTAATTTTTTAAAAATAATAAATAATTAAAATATAAATCATTCATAAAATAAATAAATAAAAGAAAAGAAAAAAAATTAAAAAAAAAAAAAAGAAGATTTGAGAGGGGATTAATTAGTCCCACCATTTTGGGTGGGATTAATTTATCCCACTCTCATGGGATGAAAGCGGAGGTGGGATTATGTTTTGTTCAATCTCACCTCCTCAACAAATATAGAATTGGACAAAAAAATTTTCTAATCTCATTCAATGTTAGGTAACAAATATACCCTAAATGCTTAGTTCTGTCCACATTACTTACAAGAAATTATTTAATGTTACAATGAAGCCATATCGGGTGAAAGAGGATAATTCAGTTTCAATTATAATAATGTATCATAAAATCATTAAGTTGAGAGTAAAAATAAAGATCAATAATGATTGTTCGAAACGGGTTTGGGAAGGTTTTACGTGTGGAAAAGGTTAAAAGAAGAAAACATTCTTTTGACTCATTTAAGTAAGACATGTGCGATGGCCCCCACGAAGCAAGCTACAAAGGACCTTGTTAAGCTAGACAAGGAAAAAAAGGTACGTGTTATTATAAGACATGCGACGGATTCAATTCTCTCCTTGCTATCCAAGAAGAGTGAGAGTGGGGTATTACTTGAGCAACAAGAGTGAAATATGTGATTGACTCTTTTGATATATGTATGATCCTAACCGAAATATAACTTCCGTGGCAAGTTATTAGAGAAGGTATATGCATCTTCTACATATGTGAGAGTACTATGTCATCATTCCTTATTTTCCAACATCTTAATGATTCTTGCAGTTTTGATGACGATTCATCACGTAAAAGTTTTTCTAATTATTAGAAAAACAATCCATTGAAATCAAACTGTTGATAATAGAGCAAACCTATTGGATATTGTTGTAAATGAAATAATGCATGGTTATCTTTTCTCATAATGACGAAAAATTTATAATTCTTGTAACAAATTATTTTGAAATATATATATAATAACAAACAATGTGCTCAAGAATTTTAATACAACACACCAAACCACATATTTATTTTATTTGATACACAACCTTCAAAAAGTACGGAGAGTAGTAATTACAGTTACACCGTTCGTAAGCCTTGCTTAACATGTTGTAGTTACAATAAGTGAGGAGAAAGTAGTTCCCATACACAAACTAATCACTATAAGAACATATAAATATAAAAACATATCTACTCAAATCGCCCCACCAACTAAGAACTTAACTCCAGGAAACTGAAATTACGTTCTTGCTGCAAAACATAACGCTTTAAGGTAAGCGTATTCATACGTGTTTCAAGTCTCTATTATATCAAGTGTTTTCCCTTCTTGATTTCGACAAGCTTGTCATAAACACACCATGCAAAGCTGAGGAAATGGTCTTGATCCATTCCTTGGCTGTAACGGCCCCAATAAGTATGATGATACGTTACATAATACCAAGCTGAAGCCTCTGCATACACTTCCTTTGGGGTACTTGGAGTTGCAGAACCTGATGATTCACTTTCTGTGAGGTTGAACCAGGCCCTTGCTTGCTTTCTGAGTGACCTCACAGCAAAACTTATTTCATCCATGTCCCTTTTCTTGTCGAAAAACCTTGCCATTTTCATTATGCACCCACTTATAATTTCGGCTTCTGTTTTGATCCCATAGTAGTCCATCAAGTTGCCCAGCTTGTTGTCATATTGTGTTTTGTAATAGAATGCCTTGTTGATGTACTTTTCAAAGCCTTCCACTAGCATGGCAGGATCATAAGACAGCATTGCCACTTCCTTGGTGAAGGATTTTATAGCAGCTGTAGCAGGTGCGATGTCCTTAACCTCTCGATAAAGCTTTCCAAGGACTCGTTGGGATTCATAGGTGATCAGTTGGTTTTGCTTTTCCATAAAATCTGGGTACTTCTTGGCACGTAAATGCGGAGGTATTTCAGCTGCCACACCAGTTTTTGAGAAGTCCACAGCGATGGAGGCTAGCCTTGCAAGCTCCTTACATGAATCACTCATGGCCTTGTTGGGCTCTCTGTCTGCAAACACCACATGGGCGTTGCAAATTATTCCCAAGCTGTCATTCATTATATAGTCTGTGAAATACTCCTCTATATCCTGCAACACACCATTAGATATGTCAATGCAAAGATGCATAGAGTCTCAGTTTGAAGCATATTGAAAACAGAATTCAAGAAAATCACCTCAATTGTAACTTGATTGTCTGAAACCTTAGGTGGTGCTGGTGTATAGTCCATGGGCGGAAACTGGTGAGGAGGAATGAGATCGCGATCCCAACAAACAAAGTAGACATCTCCATCCAGATCACTCCCAGAACATTCATCGGTGTGAGGCCTAATTAACCACGTAAGTTGTTTAAGTGACCCCAAATTTCAAGCATAAACTCATACTAAATTCAGAAAACAAGTTCAGGAGTAAACATAGATACATACTAGAGATAAAACTTGGTTTTGTACAATGTTAAGTTGTCTAACAAAGTATACAAGTTCCATGTAGGCTATTCTAATTCATGTAATCTATCTATAGCTATGCATTTTCAAAAACATGAAAAGAGATGTTTTACCTTTTTCCTTTTGCAGGGAAAACAATGCAATCCACCATATGGTGCAAAGCAGGCACGTCCACCGCCTCTAAAACACGCATATCTCCCGGGTGCAAACATGGGTTTTTGGCAACAACTACTTTGCCCTGAACAATATTGTAGTGACCTGATCCAGGAGAGATGTTCTCTGAGTGATGACATTTAGAGCCAGAGTATTGCACAAACACCTGACCATACTCCAAACTGCCTGTTTCATCAAGACATCCCATCATAGCTTGTCCATTTTGGACAAATATCCTTGTTCTACTTCTCAACTCCTGCAGATGTGAGGCTCGGAATGTCTGAAGCATCATTGAAAGGAAGGGCTCTTCGTCTGGCTTATACTCACACATAAGCATTTCCCTGAGAACATTTGTGTTCTCCTTAGAAGATACCATCAATTCAAGTGCCTCCAGAGCCCTTACAGGGTCTGTTAAAATTGCATCAAGTTGAGCAACTGCCTCTCTCTGCTTCCTTTCAAAAACACAATCTCTAACACCAAGCGTAGACATGAGGGTGATCAGCTGGCGATTGAGAAAACAAGGCTGATACTTGCTAACTGCCAAGACATCAAGACTTGTGCTGCTGGATTTGTATTTGTACATGCTGTTTCTCAATGAGAGCTTCACTGTTGAAGTTGGATCAACAGCCACAACCCCTTTGTACCCTGCATATCGAATCTGAAACGCTGATGGAGTATAGTTTGTGCAACCCCATTTCCTAGCCGCGATTTGGGCTAAATCAGGAGATATTTTCCCTATTCCATCACTAAAATTATATTCTATTCCACCCCTTTCTTTTTTCACATCAGGAATTATTTCAACTTCACTGCTCTCAACATGCAAAGCCTCCTTGGATGATCCAAAAGATTGGCCAAGTCGGGCAGCAAATTTTGCCACAATTTTTATGTCACTAAAATCACCCATAGCCTCTCTAATATCTGCTGCTGTCAACCCAGGTCTAGAAGCAAACATCCACAAAGAATTCTCTTTTAACTGACTATTCGAAAATGCCAGAGTTTCAAACTTCTTCTCTCCAATCTCTATACCATTTCTCAAAATTGACAATATCCTTCTATAAATTCCAGTGCATTTCTCTACATCATTTGTGGAAGATGATGTTCGAGGAGATAAAACTGTTGCAAATAGTTTCTCACCATCCTCATCGAGGAAAGAGACACGAAGAAAGTTATCAATATCATCAGGATAGGCACGTAGAACACGATTAGAAAGGCTGGCCTCCGGACCACAGAAGTATATTTTAGAGGGGGTTATCATGATCTTGCGCACATAAACCAACCCGTCTTCTAAGGCTATTTGAGGAGGTTCAGGAAGTGTCTTGGACTTGGAGTAGGTTTGGTATTGCAATTTGAGCCAACTCACAGGATCATAACAGGATTCTCTAAGTTGGAACAGCTTCTCTAAAGCATGTTCGATGTATGCTGTGTTGATTTTAGTTGGATCAACAAAGTGAAAGAACCTTTTGTCAAGTGATGGTCCAGGAATACAACCATGTTGGACCAAAAGGTTGATTTTGAACAGAATTTTGAAAGGTAAATGAATGTTTTCGGGTGGATTGATAATGGGGACAAGCTCAGAATTGCAAGAGAAAGAAGAACCTTTCTCCAATGTGAATTTCTCTTCACTTTCTTTGTAGTAGAAAAAGTCTCTGAGGATTTTGGGCACATGACCCCTCCCTGGAAGTTTCAAACATAAAGCAGAGGACTGACCAATGCTTGAGGATGGAGTGAAATCAACCTCCCGAATCCACTGCTGGCCAACCTTCTCAAAAATTCGAGGAGCACCGTACAACTTCAAACAGAGGAAACCATCAGAAAAATGTTTCTTTTCTTTTCTTTTCTTTTCTCTTCTTTTTTTTTTTTTATCTGAAGAAAAGAAAAACGTTTCTATAACTTTAGTGAAGATTAACAAACTGAAGAAGATTGTTGATTACCTGAATCACAAGAAACTTGGAGGTTTGTCCATGTGGACGGTGAAGCTGAATCTCCCAAATGCTTTCATAGGAGACCTCAAGCTTATATTCCACACAATTATAAGTTAAAAAGAAATTGAACTTCCTGAAGTCAGAATCAGAACCAAATTTCACAGACACATTTTCCTGTGACCAGAGCACAGAGAAGTTTTCCTGAGAAATCTGGCATCCAACATTCAGTGTAACATTATCAATTCTGTGTTGAGAATTCCTTGTGTTAGGTTCCACGTCCCAAGCTTTGAGATAAGAATTCTGATACCAGAGAACATCAGCAGCCAAGGACTTGATATGTTCGGCGGCTTCAGTGGTTAAGAATTCGACTATAGCATGTGCTCTTGAACCTTCATTTTGTCCAACTTGTATATCACAAACAGTCCCTAAACCAGTATGTCTCTCCAGAAATTCCTTCACTGCTTCTGGTGACTGAACAGAAGCGAATCCATACAACTTGATTGTCTTTCCCATTTCACGAAACTACTTCAACTGCAAGTTCATTATAAATGTTGATAAAAGAAAAATAATTAAAAAATTTTAGATGGTAAATGAACTTTTGAATACATGATATAGAACCTTCAAAATTTGGTCACAGTTTTTTATTAGTTAAGCTAATAAACTCGTAAATGATACTATATATGGCTATAAATTAACAAAGAGATGAACTGATAATCAATTATATCAAAACCACTGTCAAGGTTTAAGCAACTAAGACTAGCAGACAAGAAGCAAATTTAAATCCCCGCTTGATATCAAAAGCCATTGTTGAAAAATAATCAAACAAACATCAAAGTCATTGACGAACAAAAAGATCAAGACATGACCAAAACATGCATGATGCTATACACGCAACATAAAAACTAGCAAATAAATTAGAAACGGATGAGGAAACTGTAAAACTGTGCAACAATGATGAGAAGAAACTCAATAAGGAATTGAAGTAATAGAGAGAGAGAGAGAGAGAGAGAGAGAGACTCACAAGAGCAATTGGCTTGCAGCAGAGAAATATTGGTGAATCAAAATGTTGAGCTGTGTTGTCAGTAGCAAATGGTGATGGGGTGAGGCATATATAGAGAGGAAGAGCCAAAGAAAACGTGTTAATAGATTACTATATTTTAGTCAATTTTTTTCTTCTTTTTGGCGCCAGGAAACTATATGGAAAGTTTTATATATTTTCATATTAAAAAACATTATATCATAAGTTTTCTAATGTTTAAGTTGACAATACATGGATTATGAATATGATCCTTGAACACCAAAATTTCCATGTGATTGACGTTGCAACGTCTTGTTGGTTTAGATGAAGTCTCGTAGGTTTAGATGAGTTCCCACCTATCAACTAATTCCATTCCAACGTGTACATGAAAAGCTCACTATGAGCTTGATAGTTTGTAACCATGTTTAATTAGAGTGTTTACTTCTGTCTACTGTAGTTTCAAAAGATTCTTTGGAGTCTAGGTTTTGTTGACTTGGGTTGATCAGCTGTGAATGAAGGGTTGTAAGTGTAAGAGGAAACTAATGATAAAGAAAATATTCTTTTGACTCTTTTTGACTAAGGTATGTGCATGCATGGCCCCCACGAATAAAGTTACAACGAAGTAGTTAATCTAGCTAGGAAATAAGGGAGGTGTCTTGATGTTATATTATATGGGCTCTCCTTGCAATTTAAGGGGACTGAGAGTGGGTCCAATTTCTACTACTTAATCAACAAGAGTCCATAGTGAATGTGGTTGATTCTTTATTTTGATATAAATATAATATAAAGTCATGATCATAACTGAAATGAAACTTGCTTGGCAAGTTACCAGTGAAGCTATACATATGTCTTTCGGTTCTTCCTATGTGTGAGAGTAGTGCATTATCATTTCAACGCGTTAATGAGAAATTTTCATGACAATGACTACATTAGATGAGCCAAGAGAAAAAACAAAAAGAAAGAAACATGGTATGTCATAGTTTTATAATTGCGAAATCATTTTCTTATATTTTGAAGTAATTATTTAGGTCAAACTTGCAATATTAAATATTGCAAATTTCAGTGTACCCTTAATCCATCTGGGTTTTAATTTCAATATGCAGTTGAATGAATGTTTTGGTGATGGACCTAACCTGTTGGATTGCTGCCAACAAAAATGCACACACCCTCCTAATTTATCATTTGAAATTTACACGTTTTAGCATTTTCTAGCTGTTGTCACAATAAGAAAATAGTTATGATTTTTCTTGTAGCCAATATATATATATATATATTGAGAATAAAAGGAAAACAATATTCTCTTATAGAAGCTTGTTCTTTTTAAAATATATATATATCATCACTATATATATTATTAGGTTAAATGAACATTTTTTAAATCTCGGCAACAGTATAAATTAATTATAACAAAATCTCAATAGATTATTTATAAAAAGGATATATAATATGTATATGGTTTCATGTGACTTCTTGTTTTTTCGCTAGTCCTCTTAAGGCTCCTTACATTACAGAAGTTGTTTGGGCTCCTTCTCCTTTGAGTTGGCTTAAGGTCAGTATTGATAGTTTTGCTTTTAGGGCTCATGGTTTTGTTGGTTGTGTGTTGAAGTTTTCCAGACTTGTCGTGACTTTTTCAAAAATGCTTTTATTATGCCCTTAGAGATCGGTTATGCTTTTGAGATGGTGTTGGTGGCTATTATTTATGTCATCTAGTATGCTTGGACTTTTCATTGGACAAAACTTTAGTTGCAGAGTGATTCTGTTTATGTTGTTTCTCTTTATCTTGTTTGCTCTTTGAAGGTTCCCTAGCATCGACATCTAGCTTGCGAGAGGTGTCTTTTTTATTTACAAGATATGAATTTCATGTTGACTTATAATTATTGTGAGAAAAATTCTATTATGGATGATTTAGTTTCTCATTCTAATTCTTTTGTTGGCTGCACTTGGTGGTGGATAGCTCTGGCTTTTTTGGGTTCCCTTCTTTCTAATGATTTTCTTGGCAAAAGTTGTTGTTGGTTTAATTAGTTTTGGCTTTAAGGGTGGACACTTTTTTTTTCCTTATCGGGTTTTTTTATTGAATTTTTTTGGTAAGATTTTTAATGAGGTCTACTAAAGGGTTTAATTTGCAAATATTTGATTTTGATTGAATCTTCTGTTGTTTTTCCTTTTCCATGGTTTGATTGTAATTTTTAAAGATTGTTCTTTGTTTTGTTTTGGCCTTTTGCCTTGTCCTTTTTTGTATACATTTTTTTTTTGTTTGTTTTTTAATAATATGTTGGCTTTAACTAACAATATCATATACATATCTATATATATATAATTTTATGCAGTTATTTTATAATATATATAGTATAATCATATGATTTAAGATATAATTATAAGGCTACATAACATAAAAAGATTAACCAAAAATTAACCCAAATATGGTACATGGTTTGTTCTCTACAACTCGTTATTATATGAATCATAATATGATGTGTTGAATGATGTATAACAACACATTCACTTATTGCTTAGGTAGGTTATTAAAGGTCACTATTATAGTGGGTGAAATTTATGGTATGTTGACTTTGAGCGAGCCTCGTTGGTCAACTTTCTTTAAACCTAGCAATCTATGTCCTGCACAAATCAAATAAAAGAAACGCGGATGATCTTGACACTGGTGAGACACTGGCCGAAGACACTCTGACGCTTAAGTCAGTAAACTGATTATAAAGTATAAGAGTGTAGTAAAAGTAAAGTGTCGTCAGATTGGAGGGAGTGTGCTAGAAAAGGAGAAGGACGGAAGACTATTGAAGTCTTAATGGTCTTGATTTGAAGACTGGACAAAATAAGAACACTGAGATATTGAGTGTCAGTGGGTAAAACCTCATATAATAGAACAACATAAGTGGATAGTGAATAATACATTAGGTAAGTTCTTAGGAAAAAGAAGTCGGTCACAATAGACACTGTTAAGTACCAAGTCTTTCCTTAGCTAGAACTTTTTCTAGACATGCACTTCCACACCACTATACCGAATCTATCATAGAAGAATTTTAAATCAAGAATAGAAAAATGAGAACACAAGAGAGAAGAAGAATAAACCTTAAATGACTTGCAAAAGATGAACAAAAGAGGTGTGATGCCTCTTTCTTTTTATGAAGCCTCTATTTATAGGTGGAGGAGATGTCATGGAAACTTATTACAGAGTAAATGCAATGGTTAATGACTCATTGATTACAGAGTTTAATGGCATAACTAATGACATGTCGGTTACATGGTTTACTAGCAAGGATTATGACATGTCAGTTACAAGGTTTAATGACATGGTTTTGTGACATATTGATTTCAGGGTTTAATGTAATGGTTTATGGCATATTGGTTTCAGGGTTTAATGTCATGGTTTATGACATATTGGTTACAGGGTTTAATACATCTTTCGTTACAATTTATTTAAAATTCATACACTAAGATCAATCAATCATCACTTAAAATTAGACCTTATTTGAGTTGAATCAATCAAGTTTCCGGGCTATCCACTTAGGCCATTAGCTTAGGCCAATCGATATATTGGGCTAATATATCACAACAAGCTTTGAGCTTTCATTTTGGGCCCAAAAATTTTTGACCACTACAACTATTTGTGGTAGAAATTTTTGAATGTGTGTGTATAAGGAGTTTTCTCCCCTTGTTATGGGAGTAGATTTCTCATAGTGTTAAAGGAGGTCTCAACGTATGGGAATAGATTTTTGTACCTCATATAAATTTTAATCTAAGCAAATCCAACTATTATTGTTAGTAGAAATTATATTAAAAAAAAAAAGTAAAAAATTGATCTATAACAAAGACAAATCACACACCACATTAATATTATTAATGTCAAATTTGAGACAAATTTTTTGTATTAAATGTCAATATCCTAAGAAAAGATAAAACCACAAAAAAAAAGAAGTCATCTTGTCATTTATTACAAGAAAAAACTTTATTTTAGTCCATGAATTTTTGAAAAGTACAAGTTTTTTAAGTCCATTTTTTGCATTAATAGCTTTCATAGTTCCTAAAATTTCATAAATCCATCAAATTAGTCCCTGTAACTAGATTTTTAACATTTGATCATGACAGAAATTACTAAATGACTTTTGTACACTTGATGATTTATAAATAAGCTAAAAGTACCATTTTACTCTCTTATTCTTGATTTATTTAAATTAAAAATATGCTTATTTAAAAATAGAAAGTAAGAAAAAAAATTTTGGTTGATCTATTGATGGAGATCCATCAATGATGGATTTTTTTTTCAAATAAAAAATAATCAAAAATTGAAAAAAAAATAAAATTGAAAAAACTTTAAATATGCACCATTGATGGATTTCCATCAACAATGCAAAACATTTTTTATATGTGTGTGTGTGCGCCTGACACCTGTATAACTTTTATAATTAGGTATATCTGATTTTAAAAAGTAAGGATCAATCAATTAAATTCATTCATTGTATTTTCTCTCATAAAATAAGTTTTCTCTCCTATTTAATTCAAATGTAATTGATGAATTTAAATGGTTGGTCTTCATTTTTTAAAATCCGATATATTTGATTATAAAACATTAGATATATATATCCATCGTCGATGATTGGTGTTGTCATGATGATCAAACTAGATCAACTCTAAGACGATTTAGAAACCCAGATTGACTTTAAGACAATCTGGGAACCTAGATTGTCAAGCGATGATTTGGTAACCCAGATCATCTAATGACAATCTGGTTTCCCAAATCATCACTTGATGATCTAAAAACCTAGATCGTTTGATCTCCATGGTTGACCATTGGGATCATCGACTATAAAGATCTTCGAGCTTTTCAATCAGTGAGATCCATTCTGGATCTCCATAGGTTTTCCTTAATTTTTCACTGCATTTTTTTTTTCAATTTGTTTTGCAACTGTCCATCTCAAATATTGATAGTATAAATCAAGTTTTTATTTGATTTTTTAAATTTTTTAAATTTTATTTTCATTTCGTTTTTATCTCTACCGTTTATCTTTAAGATGGATGGTAGAGTTCACTTTTTTTTTAATATATTTTTTATTTTCTTAAATTATTTTAACTAAAACTAATATAACCTACTAAAATGACAAAAATAACCTTTCCTTTGTTAGTTTGACTAACTGTAGGGATCGAATTGATGAATTTTTTAAACTTTTGAGACCATGAGAGTCATTAATGCAAATAGGTTTAGAAATTGATATTTTAAAAAAAAATTTAGGGACAAAAATGAAATTTTTCCTAATTCCAACCATAATCAAATGGGAACATGGGCTATAACTCTATCATGTTTGGGTTATATTTGGTTATAGTCATAGATTAAAATATCCACATAAATCCATGATATTTCAGTCAATATTTTCATAAATTAAGGGTATTAATATCGATCAAGGTGTAATATCTTTTTGTAAAAATATCCTGAAAATTTCTAAAAATATCTGTGATATTTTCATAAAATATCATTTACGTGAACGTCAGTGTAAATTGTATAAAATATCGTGAAATTTTTCGAAAATACCATGAAATATTCATGAAATATTGGATACATTTTCGTCAATGGAAAGTGGAAAATCGATAATATTTCCTTATGTTTTTATCTATATTTTTGTTTATTATTTCTATTGAATAAATTATGTATTGTCATTTTACTTTTTAGTTGTGTTGGTGATAGTGGCTGTCAAACAATATATATATTACTATAAAATGAAAAAAACTGATGATTCAATTTTTTTTTTTTGTTCAAATAATAATTCTGTACCTTTATTTTTCTATTTTAAACTAAGAAAGTAAAAATTGATTTTCATTTTTTTTTCAAATAAAAACTAATTATTACATTTTGTAATTATATATGAAGAAATATTGGCAGCCTTTGGCTTTTATCTTTTGAATTAGCAGCACTCAATTTTATTTTTATTTTTATTTTTGAATTGGCTGCTTTGATTTGGTTGTTTTGTAAAAAGAATTTAATCATTTTTTCTTTGTATTTTTATTATCTAATAATCTCATCATTGAATATATCAATTTTCAATTGTGATTCTCTCTTTATTCAATTTTCAAGAAAGTTTGAGGATTTTGTTTTCTAACCATTCATCAACTTGTTTACAACCAAACATAAAATCTGCTCTTGAGGTAATGTGAGGGTTGAACTTTTCATTTATAAAAGGTTATGTTGTTCATGGTGTTCCTTCATCTACTTTTAAATAATTTATTTTTCATTGTATTTCAATTTATCTATTAATATGTAATTTTTGTTATTCATTATGTTCTTAGATACTTTCTTGTATTACACAAGGAAAACCCATGAAATGCAATTAGGGATTTCATCATCTAACGAAGATAACCTTTCAACAGATTTTGAATGCAAGAATTTAGGGACTAGTAATGATGGCTATAGGTTTTGGGATCTCCAATTATCTTTCCATACAATTGCCTATATATAGACAAGTGACGGGAAAAAATCAAAAAGCTTATTTAGGGTATGTTCATGATTATATTGAAAACTATTTAAATTTGATGTCAGGGTAGTATTGTATAAATCAAGATGCTAGTCACTTTATGTATGAACCACCTAGGATTTCATTTTGGTATTAAAATTTATATGACTTATATGATGGAAATTAATTGACAATAAAGTTTTAATGGAAGCTTTTAATTTTTTATATAGCTCATCCACATATTATATTCATATTTATATCTTTTAGTTGTTTTAATTCTTTATATAACTCATCCACATATTATATTCATATTTATATCTTTTAGTTGTTAGATATTGTCGATGTATGAATCTAGTTGATCCAAGTTATTGATCCAATACTACAAATAAAGCAAAACAAGAGCAACAAACAAGAGAAAGAAAAGAGGAAAAACAGTGCGTGCACAGTGATTTTAACGTGGTTCGACTGAAAACAATGTCTACGTCTACGACTGTGTTCTTTGATTATTTTGATAGAGTCACAATATATTATTGCTTATTATTTTTTCATGTGTTTATAACGAATTTTCGACCTCTATTTATAGTGTGGAGTGTTATAATTTGAGTACAAATAAAATAAGAAAGAATCATACGTTAATTACACTTTTAAAATCGGTATCCATTATATTAGGGACAGATTTCACCGAAATAAAAATTTGAATTTATTTCTACTCTGGTAGTTGACTCTTCCTCAATTTAGGCTGTTGCTTTTCTTGAAGATTTCCTTAACGAGCGTTTCGAGCTGAAGCTGAAGCTTGCATTAGACAACCTAAAGTTGAGCATAAGACAGTCTTGACTATAGCTGACTAGCGACCTGAGAATAGTAGTGGTGAACTAAGAGCTCGTTTTTGCGAGCTGGGTGCTGGCAAACTGGGTCTTCGTTTATTGAGTTAGTCCATTGGATCAGTTCTTTCGGCTTTTACCAGCCCAATTATGCAGTCTCAAATATACCCATAATAGATATTATATGGTTTTTAAAACAAAATGTGTTTTTTTTGTTAGACGAATGATTATTTTAACATTTTTTAAACTTTCTTTAAAAATATATATATATGTTCTTAACTAAATTTTCATAGATAGTGTAAATTTAATGTCAATTTCCATAGATATCGATATTTTCGACAAATCGTAGTATTGATATTTCTGTCGATATCAATATTTTTAACATTATAGCACTGAAATTATTTTGTGACTTGTGAAATTAGCATCAAATTATTAAAATTTATTTGTTTTAGCACCATAAGTGTTTGCGGATGTAGCTCACGAACAAAGCGAACGAGTAATGAACAAATGACTATAAAGAGTCATGATTCATGTCATTTATTCATGGATCATAATTTGTGAATATTGATGATGCAAAAAATCTCATTTCAATATTTCAATGTTAGTTATAAAACTCACACTAATTAAGCGCTATCTTTACTTATCACTTACATTGTTTGGAATCCAACTTTTTTAAAACGATCAATCCTTACATAAGCTTTGAAAATGCCAAAACATCTCTAAACTCTAATGTCTAATGCGCGCCATTGTTAATCATTTTTGTTCAAAACACTGGAACCAAACGTATTTCTAAATTCTTACATGAAATCCTAAGCTCCTAAAATGTTTTAAAATACTAAAGAAAATCAGATTCATAAAATGGAACCAATTGTTAATATTGCATACTAAAAAATATTTGCGAGGAGACAATTCCATCAAGGAGGAAATTAATATATGCTATTCCTAAATAGAGTTTCGATAAAGAGTGCCATCTCTACACTCACAAACAAGTCGTTTGACCATTGATGTGTGAGTTAATAATTGGAAATTTAATGTGACGAAGATAAAGGCAAACATGAATTTATTAGGAGTAAAACTTAAGTTGGATCTACTGCTGAATGCAATGTGTTGTCCACTCTCAAAATGTCACATGGTATAGTTATAATATGTTCATTTAATCGTATATTCTACTCATGTTATTTGACTCGTTGCAATTAAGTAAATACGTCAATAACACTATATGTTTAAAAATACATCATTAAACATATTCAGATAAATGAATATTTTGATACTCATTAATCAATATTATCTTCAAATTTAGTATGCCACATTGCTTATGTTTATGATTGAAAATTTGATGTGCTAGCTAGAGAACGAAAAAACATAAATACTAACTTGGGTGAGGCAAGTGCAATGTGAGCATCCACGTACTGTGACTATGCCACAAGTAATGAATTCCACATATTAATTTGATCACATGTTTTATTTAGATCACGTGATATGTTGTGACAGATAGAACATATCAATGGCGTGACACTATTGCTCCATTTTATATCTCCCTTAAATTTATGACTTTTCCCTATTAAACGTATATAAACAAACCAAAATTTAAATAATTATTAATCAGTCGGAGTACGTTACGTAATATGTGTTTATGATTAGAAAGTTAATGTGATAATTAAAAACCAAATACAGACACATTAGAAGAGAAAAGTTCGGCTGGGCAAGCACAAAGTTTTTGTATGCTCTCAATAAATCACGTTGTATGAACATAGTAAACTCATCCGACATTACACATAATGGTCGTGTTATAGAGCATGAATGTACGAACAACGGGATATAATCCGTCCATTAAAAACACTTTGGGTTTTGTTGAAAAATAATCCATTTGGGATGACCTATTTGAGAACTACCCCTTTTTTTTTTTAAGCTGAAGACATTGACAATTTGAGGACGAAATCGCCCTCTAATGTTAGTGTGGGGGTGTGGCGCGCTGAACCAAATGCTGACTCTGTGTGGTATTCAAAACGAAGCAACCTGTCAAAAAGAAGCAAACGTCTCCTCACCGTCGCATAGCACCCATTGCAGAGCTGAACCCACGTTCCGACCGATGCACCCATTGCGACAAGGCAAAGGCGACGCACGAACCCGCGTTCCAACCGACGCACCCACCGCTTGTTGGGTCTTTAGCCGTGAAAGAAACTCCATTTCAAACCCTCATATTTCAGACCGCATCACCCAATGGTCATTTACTCTCTCTGTCGAAGAAACTAACATACCGAAAGCCAAAGAAGAAGCAGAGGACGGAAGAAGAAGGAAGAAGTTGAGGGAAGAAGAGGCAAAAAGGCGAAGGAAGAAGAGGCAACAAGTTGAACGTCCATGAGAGACGCGGGAGGACTTTCAAACCTTCACAGTAAAAACACATTGCATTTAGTTGATGTTTTTATTGTACTAGTTGTTGGACACGATTGGATCCCAACCTGGAGGTTGGGACTCCCAACCTTTTGGGAAGCAATTTGGTTCCAAGCCATATGGTGAGGATGCGGAGGTTTGGGTTGAAACCCCAACCTCCACTATTTGGTTGCATGGTATTTATCCTTCTTAGGGTTGTGGTTATGGATATAGTATGAATACAATATAATGTGTATTAGAGTTTAAGCATTATTGTTTTGGTAATAAAACTGTTATGGGTTGTTTGGTAATTGCAGGTTGACAGTGATGGATTCTGAAGTTGCGGTGAAGATAATGGACTCCGAGCATTTTTCTTCAAAAGTCACATGCTTTTCGAAGGTGGGAGCCTTAAAAGTGATTGAGGAAAAGTTAAATGAAGCACAAATGGAGATCTTCAGGAGGTCATGCTTTGGTAAACTACTGAACATGAAGGACTTGAAGTTTGCTGGGCAGTTAGTGCATAACTTGCTTCTCCGACAAGTGGATTGTGATGATTCGGAGGAGCTATGGTTCGCACTCCCAAATGACAATGTAATTCGGTTCGGAATGCAGGAGTTTTGTCTCATCACAGGGCTTTATTGTGGGCCATACCCACTAAAAGATGGGTCTGTTGATGAATGTACATTGACTGAGAATTTCAGCCAGCGAATGTTTCTCGATAGTGGCAAAATTTCGAACAAAAGTTTGGACATCACATTCAGGGCTGCTACTTCGGAAAATGATGAGGACATCGTAAAACTTGCATTGCTGTACTTTTTAGAGACAGTGTTACTTGGGAAGGATCCGAAGAACCAGATTCTAAGGGAGCATATTCGACTGTTGGATGATATCAATGCATTCAACAAATACCCGTGGGGTCGATGCTGCTACGAGATGACGTTGCGTGGCATGAAAAAGGATTTAAAGAAAATAGCTGGCAAGGTTGGAAACCGAAATAAAGGGCAGAAGAACAAGAACAAGAGAGATGCTTCATTCTATTCATTGTCTGGTTTCCCATATGCATTTCAGGTATATGTATGTTGTTAATTTAGTTTATGATGCTTCGTAATGGTATACGACGTTTGGCAATAAGATTTGGTTTTATTTTCTACACTCATAGGTATGGGCTTGTGAAGCAATTCCGATAATTGCACAACAATTTACACTGAAATCCAGCCATTTGCTGCCCTGTATAGTCAATTGGAGTTTTACGGCAATCCCAATGTCAGGAGAAATTGTTACGTTGTTTCATCGCTGTGATGTATGTAAATATGTTACCGAGTTTCGTATGTCAATATATTACTGACTGTAATTGAAATTGTACATTAAAGTTGCTGGTTTGAACATTTGTTTTCAACTTACCTTATAGTTTGAAGCTGCCCATATGTTGGAGGCGACACATTCTGAGGAAAGTGAGGATTATTGGCAACATTTTCGCAACAAGGAGGAGGGTACAGCCCAGGTGGGTTCTCATAGTGGGGCCTCTGATAGTGCTGGCACTGGGGAGAAGGACAAGAGTGGCAAGGCAACTCAGGTCCCATTTAGGAAGGCACATACTGGGGGAAGACGAGCACATTCTCAGGTACGTTCGCTGGTTGCTTTTATGTGTGCTGTTAGGCACATTATGCAAGTAAACCACCTCACTTCATATGTCCACTAAATTTTGTACAGGCTGCGAAAGATAGCAGTAATAGTCAAAGTGAACAATTAAAAGTCATCCATAAACAAGTGGAGCAGGTTGGGAAAGAAATGATGAAACAACTGCAACATACAAAAAAGAACTTAGAAGGAACGAAGTTGAAGGTACAGGAAACGTTTGATATGTTGTACGAAACAAACAAGAAGGTCGATATGATTATGGACTTGTTGTTTACAAACAATGCTGATCGACCACGTCAGGAAACACCTGCAGCGAATGTACGTTCCATATATGCGTAGTGTAGGAACTGAGTTTCGTATATGAACATGTACTGATGTCGTTGGAAATTCGCTTCGCAGGACAGTGACGAGCAACAGCGTGAAGGTAATGGAGACAGTACTGGAGTCGAAGGATCAGTGCCAGTTGGCGCCGAGACGCCTGCACGTGGTACTCATGAGGAGGCGGACAGTTTCGGGGAACTCATGGCGTTCAGGCCAAGCGTCCCAACAAAAGCATGGGTACTGTCGCCTGCCGGGGCTTCTGATGCATCCGTGAAGATTGTACCACAATCCCAAAGTCGGAGCATAAAGGAAGAGAAGGGTACACAGGTGTCCGACCCATTTTCAGGGTTCGAAGGTGGCCCACTAAAAAGGTCAGAAAGGTTGTTGCGTAATCGGGCAGAGGGCAGTGCAGAAGTGAGACAGCATTGGGCAGACAGTTTAAGGGGGAAAATTATCTTGGACCCTATCCTGCCCCAGCAGCCAATGGTAGGGTCGCCTTCGGTCGGTTCGGACATAAGTTTGAAGATTATACCTGAACCAAAATTTTTCTAAAGAAAGAGAAAAAATGGTCCACAAATTTCGTCTCCATTTCAGCAAATGCAAGTTGTGCCAAGAAAGCGGGCCAAGTTCGATCCAATGCCTAAACCTTCCGATACGGATCTGCAAGCATTTACAGCATGGCGCGATGACCATTTACCGACTGAGTTGTATGGTTCTGACCTTCTTACTGCATTGTTTTATTTTCCATACTGTTAGTTTGGTATCTATTTAACCAATCGTCAACAATGGGGTTGTCACTGCAGAACAATGGTGCGTTTGCCAACAGGAGACTGCAATCAGCAGTGGTTTAGGGAGTTGTGCAAACCTAGTGAGTGGTTGCGAGATTCGGTGCGTATAAAAAGGAGCGCAAGTAGCTATGTCAGACATAAATATGGACTGTGCAGTCTAACGGTATGCAATTTCACATTTTCCAGCATCTGGATGCTGCTTTCTGTTACATTCGGTGGCAGGCGATGCGGTCCCCTACTAGCAAGATGGAAGCCTTCACGACGACAGATATTTTGTTTGGGGTAAACAAAAGGTTTCTTCAAAAGTATATTGAGTTCTGAACCTTGAAACGTTTTTCAGTTTCTAATGGCATTGTTTGTTCGAATTTTTGTAGCAACACTTGCTAGGTAAATGGGAGGCGTCTACCAAGAAGAGAGCTCTTTGGGCTGATGATGACCTTTGTGTACGCTATGCAAGGGGGGAGGTGGCCGGGAGCAGACAGGGTTCATCGGAGGTGGCCTGTCGTCCGTGGGCAGGACTTGCGACGGTATACTCATTTGATATGGTATGAACTGTTATGTTACAAACTGAAACTGATTGCTGGTTCTCTTGCGCTTGTCGTGTCCGTAGCTGTACATGCCATTCAATTACAGGGGTGCACATTGGGTCCTCGTGAAAGTACACTTGAAGGAACGAACAATAACCCTGTTTGACTCATTGGGCACCTACGTCCGCAATTGGAAACAGTTTTTGCTTCCCATACAAACAATACTGCCACAGCTCCTTAAGAAGACTGATCACTACGGAGCAGAGGCGCACATGACTGCAGCATGGTATAGGAGGGAGGGATGGTCCGTGTCCCGGTGCGACGCCACGCCACAACAAGATCCAGGGTCAGAGCTGCACCACATGCAACAGTTTCAAAAGAGCATTTATATGTACGTCATGAGCTAACCTGTTACGTTGTCTTCTTTTATGTAGGAGTGGTGATTGCGGGATGTTCGTAATCAAGTTGGCCGAACACATGGCGCACGGTCTGCCAGTGAACTCATTCGACCAATCCCATATACCAGGATTCCGGGAGCAGCTAGCGCTGGACCTGTGGAAGTGGTCGCAGCAGTTATTGGGGGTAAGTTGAATATGATTCCTAGTACACTGTTGACTTTGGCAGTGTGGGTTGCATGGGTAAGATATCATACTGCAATATAAATCTGTCATGGGTAAGAACACGTTGCAATATATGGTTGGCATCACCGCTTGACAATACAGCTACAACATGATGCAGCTGTTGTTTTGTTGCATGAGCTGTACCTGGATGCTGCAAATACAATTGCAACATTTACGTGCATCATGTTGTATAAATGACTTGATGAAATTCCCAAAAATTTCATCAAGTTGGAAGTCCTTGAATAATTGGTTTGTTGTTATGAACAAAAATTTATTATGTATTGGTGGAGGATGGGATTCTCATAAATGTGATGTGAGTTCATTGTGCCTGCTAAATGGATGGGACGGTGGAGGTGGGGGAGAATGCGAATAGAGACAATGTTTGTTCTTCTTCTACATTATCTTGTGAGTTAAGTTAGTTTTTGTTATTGTAGCATGGTGGCCCAGTATTTCCTCGGAGATCTGACCGGTCCGCGCCTGTATTCACACGACCTGAAACACAACCTCGGTCTTGGTATCCACAAAAGTGACGAAATCTTTAGATTCAGCAAGAAGAAGCTGAGTCTTCTGTACAGGCTGAGTTCCCAACTTTGAGGTATTTATGTGATTATGTATTGTTGTTTTTTTATGGAAGCTAACTTTGTAATGCATCCTGTCATCAATTTCCGTTTATGGTAGAGGGTTAATTGCTTGGTTTATTTATTTAATATATAATTTATGTATTTTTCTTCAGTGTCCTGTGATATATGAGATATCTTTTCTATATCTATCAAGTTGTTGTTTTCGGCATGGTTATCCTGTATATATATTGTTTTTTTGCCTGTAGAGCCAATCATTTGATGCTGAGTTAGATAGTTTGTAGCCTAATGTTGTTGATGTGACAGAATGACATGAACTTATGTGTTTGTATATCTAACTGCAATACAGTAGGTCCGTATGTGCTAATGGTTGGATGTATTTTTTGTTGTTTTTCTTGTTCAGAACTGGAGCAGTAATTTGAGTCGGATCAGTTTGTGTGAGTATTTTAATGAGAACTAACTGCTTTTGATAATCCTTGACAGTTGCATACATGGCAGTCTTCATTCTTCACCATTTGTCCAATTATTTGAAATTGTAATTCTTTTTGTTGTGCAATTATTTTTTCTCTGCATATTGGAAGCTGAAGTTCTTGACGAATTTGCATGTTGGGCAATCTTTGCTTCAACTGTGACGGGTTAAGGCAGCAGGTCATACTTGAGTTGGTCGAACAGTGCCGGACTTAAAACCAAAGAGTGGTACACCTTGTTAATTCGAATTCGTAAGTCTTATGCAAAGAGTTGTTTGCGTCAATTAGATATGTATGAATGTTTCTTAGTATGTAGCAATGTTGTTTGACTATTATGGTGCTGATTTGCATGAGTGGTAGGACAACGTTGGCGTCCCTATTGTTTTGCTGGCAACATACTCAAATTATGGGCATGATGCCCTTATTATTTATAATTTTTTTGTTCTTGTAATGAAATAAATATGTGGAAAAGAAAATGGCTAAATGTGCTAAACATTATGTGTTGTATGTGTAAAGCTAACATGCTAATGCCTCGATGTGGACTTTCATGCAGCAGTTCAGTTGTTACAAGTATCCATGTAGTTGGAGTGCAAAGGGGACCACATATTTCCTGGTGGAGCTGTGTCACAGTGTCTTCAGGTGGCACTGGGGGACACCACGCATGTCATTGCGATGATCTACCACATCTGGATGCTTGAAATGTTTATGTACTGTACAGTTATAAAATTGGTAATGGTAGCACTGCTGTATGTATTACAGGTTGGAGCTGTTGAGTATGGTATCCGAATGAACAGGGATGCTGCAACCTGGTAGTGCAACTTGTACGTGCATCATGTTTTATGTATAAAGGATGAAAGTCTATAACAGTAGTTCAATTTTGAAGTCCTGGACGAATTGGTTTCTTGTTATGAAACAAAATTGATTAAGCAACACATGTAGCTATTTTTAATCGCTATTTATTTAATATAATGTCTACTTTCTTAACTGTGAATAAATATTGTGATGGGTCATATTGATTGTAAGAAGTTTGTTTCGTCGTTGCGGCTGGAGTTATGAATCGTGGTTGTGGTTTTATTGTTGGAGTCCTATTATTTATATTTGATATAAGTGTAACTATAAGTTTCAGATGATGTACATGTATGTTATTAATAATTTTGAGTATCTAATTTTAGGCAACTTAAACCAACTTTAGTACCATGAAAATGTTCCAAATAAACTAAAAATTAATTTGATAGTCACATCTGACAATCAAAAGTCAAAAATCGCTTGTTTTCAGTTGCCTTACCCGAATTGTCGCTGTTTTTTTTTTAAGGCAACAATCCTTACGTTTTGAAATGAAATCTACTCCTCAACTTAAAACCCAACTCAACGCAGCTAAGGCAGCATTTCAGCAGCACCCTGAAGCTTTTCTGCACTTGTAAAAATCCGAAAACTCTTATATTATATGCAAATTAGTTGTGCGATTCTTCATCTACTCTTGAAATTTCCAGTAAGTACACTGCTTTTGAAACATAAAACGACTAGCATAGGAAACAAAACCAACTACACTGGTTTTGAAACATAAAGCGATTATCATAGGGAACAAAACCAACCAAAATATAACCTGCCATTGAATTGGTACACAAATAAATAAAATTAAATGAAAGTAGAATGAAAAATATATGGTGTAGCAGACCTGATAATTTATCATATTCGCAGTTGACGATGTGATATAGAACGATGTTGTTAGAGGATGCAAGGACTACATAATAATATTTGGCAGTCTATTTACTGGCCTTGTCAATCCATAAGTAAAAACTATTGTTTAAAGGAATCTTTATGTAAGGAAGACCATATGGTTGAGAAAGTGAGGTTCCCCTTTTAATAAAGTGAGGAATCACCTCACTTTATAAGATAAATTTTACGATAGTAAGATTGTAGACTTATTTTCAGTAAAATTGACAGGCAACTGGGACAAATATCTGTGTCACTAGCAGAATGAGGCAAGATTATTTTTCGTAAGGCTATATGAAGTATACGGCATTGAGTCATTTCTACCCAAATGAATAACCAAATACTAAATTTAGATGTAAGTAAAGCAACATTGACATCAATGCTGAATCCTCTTAACAAATTTCAGAGTATGCATGCACCTTTTTCCGCAACACATAGTCCCTGTTAACGGCTGAAACCTGTTTTGCCAGGGCAGCCATGGGTTGACGACTAAAACTATAAAGTGAGAATACATTGACTCACACAAAGCAGCATCTGCAAACGGTGTACCCATTAAACATATGCATACATCGCATAAATACATATATTTACAGTAATATGGTATCAAGTGGACAAACTTCGTGAGCATTCATACATTCCTGCTCGCCGCGTATATGCCTTTCCCTTATCACACCACCTACCTGATGTACAATTAAAACATTCTTCATACAAAATGCATTTGCCTAATAAAACCACCTACATGATGTACAAAAAATACATTCCACTTGATGTACAAAAGACCCAAAGGAGGAAGAAGACCAAAAATACTTCCTTCTGGTCAATGTCATCTACAGAGCGCAGCTGGTAGACTCCATCTTACACTCAGCTGCATTCTCTTGGAGAATGCAGCTGAGTCTTACTGTGTTATTTATGACATTATAATTCCATTCATCGTACTGTCATATTGGAATTGGTGCGGTACACCTTTGTCGGTTGTGCCCGAAGCCACCACATCTACTGCACTTTGCTTTCTTCTTATCTTCACCTTTGGAAGGTTTTCTTTTTGTACTAGGTCGACCACGAGGCTTACGACCTAAAGGGGGTAGGACAGTAGGAACTTGAAGACCTTCAGGCAAAATCCAGTCATCCGCACAACCAACCGGATGAATGGAAGCCGCATATGCTGCTGCTAATGAATCCCGGGTATAGTATGCAGCACAGTAGTCATAACATGATAGATGGCGATGACTACAGACAGCCAAAGCATGTGCACAAGGAAGTTGGTCGATCTGAAATTTTTTGCACTCACAAGTTCTACTCCGCAAGTTAACAACTGGGTTCAAAAATTCATCGATGACAAGGTACCTATCAATGTCAATGGGGCGCACAGGATAACGGCCAGCTTTCTTCATCCTGTGCCGCAGCTTCTCTTCAACCCATCTTGTCATTGGCGTTGGGGTTATCGCAGCATCCGCACGCCTTTGCCAAAACCATCTTTGAAGTACGCCACGTATATGCTCTATTAACTTCGTGATGGGCAGCTCTCGTGCCTCCTTCAAAATGGCATTCAAACACTCAGCAATGTTTGTTGTCATAATGGAATATCTTCTACCCTCAAACTCACATCTGGCCCATTTGGTTGGGTCCGCAACAATCAAATACTCAGCTGCCTGAACACTAAGTCCATGGATTTGGGACATGATGGCATTGAAATCTGAAGCACGGTATGCTTTGGCAGCCTTGTAAAACAGCTTCTGCACATCACCACCTTTACAATTGGCCTTCATGTTTTGCCCTAGGTGATACATACATATTCCATGCAATGCCCCAGGAAACGAATGTGCAACAGCCGTTGCTATACTTGTGTTACGGTCTGAAATGAACACTACATCATCAACATCTCCAATACACCCATGCAACTTTGTCATAAACCAAATCCATGCATTATCATTTTCTGAGTCTCCCACGCCAAAAGCTAATGGATAGACTTGGTTATTTCCATCCATGCAAGTCGCAATAAAGAGGGTACCTTTATACTTCGATTTGAGGAAAGTGCCATCAACAGCTATAACGGGCCTAATGAAAGATCTAAATCCATGAAGTGAACCTCCTAATGCCATGAAAAAGTACTTGAAGCGATTAGATGCATCACATTCAATCTCTGTTATGGTCCCTGGATTTTGTCGTTCCAACAAGGCGCAATAAAATGGAAGCATAGTATACGACTCTTCGGGTGATCCCCTTGCTAATGTGAGAGCAACCTCTCTAGCCCTCCATGCTTTATTATAAGTACAAGTCATCCCATAACTTTTCTTCATGTCTTGAACGATGTCGTTTGGACGGTAAGATTGAGAAGCACCCTCATACTTCCATTTGATACAATGGCCAATTAGTTTGCTTGTTACTTTAGCCCGTTGCAAAATGAGCGAATCAAGAGAACAGGTGTGGTCCGGAAGGTATTTTCGCACACAAAAAGCTTCTGACCCTGCCAGTTTTGTTGCACGAAGCCACCACTTGCAACCTTTCTCCACACAACCCAAAACCAATAAGTCTTTGGTGGACTTCTTCACTTTTATGTTGAACTGTCGACCAGTAGCTAACATTCTTATATTAAGTTGTAGCTCTTCCTTACTACTGAAAATATCACCCTTTCGAACCTCTGTCACACTGTCGAACAAACTGGCAGAACGGCCACCATCTGCAGCCAAATGAATCAAAGATGTCGTTCCAACCTGACAATCCCCCTCAACCATTTCAGATTTCAACTTATTGTCTTTCCAATTGTCACCCCTATCAATTGGTGATGCTTCCGGACAACCTTTTGTCGGTGTACAGACATCTGCAACTTCGGAACCAAAATGATCGAATATGTCCTTTCCATAGTTATCATCCCCTCGCACATCTTCATCACTCATTGTGCGTTCAATATTGTACGGCCCTTCACTGTCCAAATACTTCTCTATAGCAAATTGTACGAATGTATTATTCAGACATTCTTCGTCACCAACTGGCAAGCAACCTATCGAGTCACGTTTACGTTCAACTGAAATGCATAACGGATTCCTCGTCATTACATCACTAACTTCGGCGATAAAGAAGTCAACATCAGTATCGTTCAACACTTCAATGGGTGGGGCGGCATCACTCATTTTATATCTGAACTTCATCGTAATTGCATAATCAGAACGTTTTATATCAAGTGCACGACATACAGTGTCCTGTAATTCTTCATACGCTATATTATTTGCCAATAAAATTCCTTTTGTCTTTCCACCTTCATATATCAAGTTTCCTTCCTTATTGATCCACTCGCCATCATAGCGAACCGCAACACGAACTGTACCCATTGTGATCCGACCTGTCACATTTGTATTCCTACCGTGGTCATCATTTATGAAATTCATGGTAGATGCAGTATACACTGCGAGATAGGGCAGTGGATACTTTCACTCTAACCCTCCGTACCATGTCCATTTAAGTGAACAACAACAATGACCTGCAAAGCTGTACATGGCAATTTTGTTTACAGGATTTTTCATATCAAATCATATACAACTCCTCTTAGTCAGTTGAAGAGATGTTGCACACCTGCTTTGCGTGAGAGGTGACACAGTCAGAACATCCACGTTGCAAGACTTGTTCGCCGTCGACAGTGACAGAGTGGACGGCCGGTGGGGGGGTTAAAAAAACTGGTCCACAATTCGATGCCCGGGCCTGGCTGGTGGGCGGGAAACGCTCCTACGCGGGAAAGGTAACCTGCGTCACGAGAGGGGACTTTAAGGCTGTTTGTTTCTGTCAACTTTAAGGGCACCTTTTATATTAAGGGAATTCCTGTCCATTAACACTCTTTTGTTTGTTTCTGTGCACTTTAAGGGCACCATTTATATTAAGGGCATTCCTGTCCATTAACACTCATTTGTTTGTTTCTGTCAACTTTAAGGGCACCATTTATATTAAGGGCATTCCTGTCCGTTAACACTCTTTTGTTATGATGTAAAACCACAAGGTTTATAATTACCAAGTTGGAGGTTCGGAAGTAAGTACGTAGGTTGGGAAGTTATTCAGCTTTTATGTACTTTCATTCCTTCTTGGATACTGGATGTCAAACCTCTTACTGCAGGGAGTACCGGAGTTGTATAATGGAGGTTGGAGTCATCATCTTCCTCTTCCTTTTCTTTCTACTCTTAGTCATTATATTGATTTCATTGAATAAATGTTGATCCAATGGTTAAAATCGAACATAATAATCTAAACAATGTATGTAGTGAATCAAAATTTATGCTGGTGCAACAATACAGGTGATGTTGGAAACTTAAAAAGTAATGATACTAAGGCGGAACATGAGCAAAATCTTTTCATT
This sequence comes from Litchi chinensis, assembly GCA_019925255.1. Taxonomy (NCBI): domain Eukaryota; kingdom Viridiplantae; phylum Streptophyta; class Magnoliopsida; order Sapindales; family Sapindaceae; genus Litchi; species Litchi chinensis. The sequence continues at coordinate 30,782,646 of CM034467.1, forward strand.
ACTAAAAGGAGCAATATTACAATCTTTGCAATGTAAACTTTAAGGCTGCTGATAATTTAATTGACGACCTCCAAACGAATTGCATTTCTTTCAACAAAAACAAGCAATTGTACACATTTCAAGCAATTTCTATATATTTCATATCATATGGTATACCACTCCTTCCATCGAATGGTCAGTGTAAAGCTACCAGACGTTTAATAAACACCATCAATGAACAAATAGATGAAACTGTAAAAAGAAACCCAAAAAACCCTTAGTATAAATGGAACCTCTAGGTTAGGATTATAAAATTAAATGTTACAAATCTTGACCTAGTTGACATTACCAACTGTTTTTGTGCTTCCCAACCTCTATGTTAGGAATTACAACATCGAAGTTGAGATTATGCACAAGAAACGACAAAATAGAGGAAAAATAAATTGTCCTCTCTTTTCAGAAACGGATGACCCTAACCTCCATTATCCAATCTGGGTACTCCCATTTAAAAGGGTTTTAACATCCCATTTTAAAGAACTACCCAAAGTACGCAACCGAGTACTCAATTCACAATGTAACTATCTGAACCTTTTGCTTTTTAAAACTGAATTGGACTCTGAGGTTAGCTCAATCTTTTGTTAATATAACACTAGGAATTGTGCTTCCACAATGTCTTTTTTACATTATAGTAAAAATTGAGGGGCACAAAACAAAAAGTGTGATTACTGTTTTGTTTAAAACATGATAAGGTTTTTTTGATAATTTTGAAACCTAAACGCCAAAATCTGTAATTTTTAAAAAATATATAGAGGGCATTTTTCGGTAGGAAGCGCCCTCTATTATAAATTTTATAATTACGGTACGACCCCAAAAATATTATAATTTGCGCAATCTGTGCACCTTTTAATAATTTTTAAAACTTATAATTATTCTCAAAAGTTAGCTCAATATTTTGAATATATAACTCTGAATTGTGCTTGAACAATGCCTTTATTACATAATAGTAAAATATTAATTCACAAAAGTAATACTGTTAAGGCCAGTTTTGTTTAAAAAATGAGAAGGCCTTTTTTGATAATTTTGAAACCTCAACAACAATTTCTGTAATTTATAAAAATATAATAGAGGGCGCTTTTCTGGTAGGAAGCGCCCTCTATTATAATTTTATAATTACGGAACGACCCCATCAAACTGTTTTATTTTCGAAATCTGTGTACCTTTTAATAATTTTTAAAAGGTATTTCGACTCTGATGTTAGCTCAATATTTTGAATATATAACTCTGAATTGTGCTTGAACAATGCCTTTACTACATAATAGTAAAATATTCTTCGTTTGGTACAGCTTCTCCAAATACTATACTAGAAGTAGATCTTTTCAAAATAGATCTTTCGGAAATAGATCTTTTAGAAAAAAGTTATTGGTGGTTTGGTTGTCAATTAAAAATCCTCTTTTAAATTGGTGAGTGTTTGGTTAAATTATTTTAAAGCACTTTTAGATTATTAATTTACCAAAAAGGGTATAAGAGAGATGAGTAATATGTTCATTCTTGAAATGTAATTGCTTCAACCTTAACCATAAAAACTTAATTAATCATCCAACTAATAATTATTTGATGTAAATATATTTTCAAAACATATATTTTCAATAAAATAAATGTACAATTATTTTGTTTCTCTATGTTTTATTTCAAAAGAGAAGTGTTTATTTAGATTTGTGAAGTTTTACATCTTCAATTTTATTTGATCGAAGTAAATTTTCATTAACATTTCATCAATAGAATATCATGTGACTTTTCAAATCATTCTCTTTAAAACAATTCAATACAAAATAGTACCATCTTTAAAATTATATATAAACAACTCAAAATCTAACAACAATAACAGAAAATCAATATTGCAACTGCATAGTATATATATGCAGTGCAGTATATAATATACTACTGCACTGCAGTAGTATTTGCAGTTGCAGTAGTATACTGCCTTTGCAGTTTCAGTATATATCTGCAGTATATATATATTAAGTATATATATATATGCAGTAGTATATACTGCAACTACAGTATATATA
>CM034467.1:30785193-30802193 GCA_019925255.1 Litchi chinensis
TGAATGTGATGCATCTAATCGCTTCAAGTACTTTTTCATGGCATTAGGAGGTTCACTTCATGGATTTAGATCTTTCATTAGGCCCGTTATAGCTGTTGATGGCACTTTCCTCAAATCGAAGTATAAAGGTACCCTCTTTATTGCGACTTGCATGGATGGAAATAACCAAGTCTATCCATTAGCTTTTGGCATTGGAGATTCAGAAAATGATAATGCATGGATTTGGTTTATGACAAAGTTGCATGGGTGTATTGGAGATGTTGATGATGTAGTGTTCATTTCAGACCGTAACACAAGTATAGCAACGGCTGTTGCACATTCGTTTCCTGGGGCATTGCATGGAATATGTATGTATCACCTAGGGCAAAACATGAAGGCCAATTGTAAAGGTGCTGATGTGCAGAAGCTATTTTACAAGGCTGCCAAAGCATACCGTGCTTCAGATTTCAATGCCATCATGTCCCAAATCCATGGACTTAATGTTAAGGCAGCTGAGTATTTGATTGTTGCGGACCCAACCAAATGGGCCAGATGTGAGTTTGAGGGTAGAAGATATTCCATTATGACAACAAACATTGCTGAGTGTTTGAATGCCATTTTGAAGGAGGCACGAGAGCTGCCCATCACGAAGTTAATAGAGCATATACGTGGCGTACTTCAAAGATGGTTTTGGAAAGGCGTGCGGATGCTGCGATAACCCCAACGCCAATGACAAGATGGGTTGAAGAGAAGCTGCGGCACAGGATGAAGAAAGCTGGCCGTTATCCTGTGCGCCCCATTGACATTGATAGGTACCTTGTCATCGATGAATTTTTGAACCCAGTTGTTAACTTGCGGAGTAGAACTTGTGAGTGCAAAAAATTTCAGATCGACCAACTTCCTTGTGCACATGCTTTGGCTGTCTGTAGTCATCGCCATCTATCATGTTATGACTACTGTGCTGCATACTATACCCGGGATTCATTAGCAGCAGCATATGCGGCTTCCATTCATCCGGTTGGTTGTGCGGATGACTGGATTTTGCCTGAAGGTCTTTAAGTTCCTACTGTCCTACCCCATTTAGGTCGTAAGCCTCGTGGTCGACCTACTACAAAAAGAAAACCTTCCAAAGGTGAAGATAAGAAGAAAGCAAAGTGCAGTAGATGTGGTGGCTTCGGGCACAACCGACAAAGGTGTACCGCACCAATTCCAATATGACAGTACGATGAATGGAATTATAATGTCATAAATAACACAGTAAGACTCAGCTGCATTCTCCAAGAGAATGCAGCTGAGTGTAAGATGGAGTCTACCAGCTGCGCTCTGTAGATGACATTGACCAGAAGGAAGTATTTTTTGTCTTCTTCCTCCTTTGGGTCTTTTGTACATCAAGTGGAATGTATTTTTTGTACATCATGTAGGTGGTTTTATTAGGCAAATGCATTTTGTATGAAGAATGTTTTAATTGTACATCAGGTAGGTGGTGTGATAAGGGAAAGGCATATACGCGGCGAGCAGGAATGTATGAATGCTCACGAAGTTTGTCCACTTGATACCATATTACTGTAAATATATGTATTTATGCGATGTATGCATATGTTTAATGGGTACACCGTTTGCAGATGCTGCTTTGTGTGAGTCAATGTATTCTCACTTTATAGTTTTAGTCGTCAACCCATGGCTGCCCTGGCAAAACAGGTTTCAGCCGTTAACAGGGACTATGTGTTGCGGAAAAAGGTGCATGCATACTCTGAAATTTGTTAAGAGGATTCAGCATTGATGTCAATGTTGCTTTACTTACATCTAAATTTAGTATTTGGTTATTCATTTGGGTAGAAATGACTCAATGCCGTATACTTTATATAGCCTTACGAAAAATAATCTTGCCTCATTCTGCTAGTGACACAGATATTTGTCCCAGTTGCCTGTCAATTTTATTGAAAATAAGTCTACAATCTTACTATCGTAAAATTTATCTTATAAAGTGAGGTGATTCCTCACTTTATTAAAAGGGGAACCTCACTTTCTCAACCATATGGTCTTCTTTACATAAAAATTCCTTTAAACAATAGTTTTTACTTATGGATTGACAAGGCCAGTAAATAGATTGGCAAATGTTATTATGTAGTCCTTGCATCCTCTAACAACATCGTTCTATATCACATCGTCAACTGCGAATATGATAAATTATCAGGTCTGCTACACCATATATTTTTCATTCTACTTTCATTTAATTTTATTTATTTGTGTACCAATTCAATGGCAGGTTATATTTTGGTTGGTTTTGTTCCCTATGATAATCGCTTTATGTTTACAAACCAGAGTAGTTGGTTCTGTTTCCTATGCTAGTCGTTTTATGTTTCAAAAGCAGTGTACTTACTGGAAATTTCAAGAGTAGATGAAGAATCGCACAACTAATTTGCATATAATATAAGAGTTTTCGGATTTTTACAAGTGCAGAAAAGCTTCAGGGTGCTCCTGAAATGCTGCCTTAGCTGCGTTGAGTTGGGTTTTAAGTTGAGGAGTAGATTTCATTTCAAAACGTAAGGATTGTTGCCTTAAAAAAAAAACAGCGACAATTCGGGTAAGGCAACTGAAAACAAGCGATTTTTGACTTTTGATTGTCAGATGTGACTATCAAATTAATTTTTTGTTTATTTGGAACATTTTCATGGTACTAAAGTTGGTTTAAGTTGCCTAAAATTAGATACTCAAAATTATTAATAACATACATGTACATCATCTGAAACTTATAGTTACACTTATATCAAATATAAATAATAGGACTCCAACAATAAAACCACAACCACGATTCATAACTCCAGCCGCAACGACGAAACAAACTTCTTACAATCAATATGACCCATCACAATATTTATTCACAGTTAAGAAAGTAGACATTATATTAAATAAATAGCGATTAAAAATAGCTACATGTGTTGCTTAATCAATTTTGTTTCATAACAAGAAACCAATTCGTCCAGGACTTCAAAACTGAACTACTGTTATAGACTTTCATCCTTTATACATAAAACATGATGCACGTACCAGTTGCACTACCAGGTTGCAGCATCCCTGTTCATTCGGATACCATACTCAAGAGCTCCAACCTGTAATACATACAGCAGTGCTACCATTACCAATTTTATAACTGTACAGTACATAAACATTTCAAGCTTCCAGATGTGGTAGATCATCGCAATGACATGCGTGGTGTCCCCCAGTGCCACCTGAAGACACTGTGACCCAGCTCCACCAGGAAATATGTGGTCCCCTTTGCACTCCAACTACATGGATACTTGTAACAACTGAACTGCTGCATGAAAGTCCACATCGAGCCATTAGCATGTTAGCTTTACACATACAACACATAATGTTTAGCACATTTAGCCATTTTCTTTTCCACATATTTATTTCATTACAAGAACCAAAAAATTATAAATAATAAGGGCATCATGCCCATAATTTGAGTATGTTGCCAGCAAAACAATAGGGACGCCAACGTTGTCCTACCACTCATGCAAATCAGCACCATAATAGTCAAACAGCATTGCTACATACTAAGAAACATTCATACATATCTAATTGACGCAAACAACTCTTTGCATAAGACTTACGAATTCGAATTAACAAGGTGTACCACTCTTTGGTTTTAAGTCCGGCACTGTTCGACCAACTCAAGTATGACCTGCTGCCTTAACCCGTCACAGTTGAAGCAAAGATTGGGCAACATGCAAATTCGTCAAGAACTTCAGCTTCCAATATGCAGAGAAAAAATAAATGCACAACAAAAAGAATTACAATTTCAAATAATTGGACAAATGGTGAAGAATGAAGACTGCCATGTATGCAACTGTCAAGGATTATCAAAAGCAGTTAGTTCTCATTAAAATACTCACACAAACTGATCCGACTCAAATTACTGCTCCAGTTCTGAACAAGAAAAACAACAAAAAATACATCCAACCATTAGCACATACGGACCGACTGTATTGCAGTTAGATATACAAACACATAAGTTCATGTCATTTTGTCACATCAACAACATTAGGCTACAAACTATCTAACTCAGCATCAAATGATTGGCTCTACAGGCAAAAAAACAATATATATACAGGATAACCATGCCGAAAACAACAACTTGATAGATATAGAAAAGATATCTCATATATCACAGGACACTGAAGAAAAATACATAAATTATATATTAAATAAATAAACCAAGCAATTAACCCTCTACCATAAACGGAAATTGATGACAGGATGCATTACAAAGTTAGCTTTCATAAAAAAACAACAATACATAATCACATAAATACCTCAAAGTTGGGAACTCAGCCTGTACAGAAGACTCAGCTTCTTCTTGCTGAATCTAAAGATTTCGTCACTTTTGTGGATACCAAAACTGAGGTTGTGTTTCAGGTCGTGTGAATACAGGCGCGGACCGGTCAGATCTCCGAGGAAATACTGGGCCACCATGCTACAATAACAAAAACTAACTTAACTCACAAGATAATGTAGAAGAAGAACAAACATTGTCTCTATTCGCATTCTCCCCCACCTCCACCGTCCCATCCATTTAGCAGGCACAATGAACTCACATCACATTTATGAGAATCCCATCCTCCACCAATACATAATAAATTTTTGTTCATAACAACAAACCAATTATTCAAGGACTTCCAACTTGATGAAATTTTTGGGAATTTCATCAAGTCATTTATACAACATGATGCACGTAAATGTTGCAATTGTATTTGCAGCATCCAGGTACAGCTCATGCAACAAAACAACAGCTGCATCATGTTGTAGTTGTATTGTCAAGCGGTGATGCCAACCATATACTGCAACGTGTTCTTACCCATGACAGATTTATACTGCAGTATGATATCTTACCCATGCAACCCATACTGCCAAAGTCAACAGTGTACTAGGAATCATATTCAACTTACCCCCAATAACTGCTGCGACCACTTCCACAGGTCCAGCGCTAGCTGCTCCCGGAATCCTGGTATATGGGATTGGTCGAATGAGTTCACTGGCAGACCGTGCGCCATGTGTTCGGCCAACTTGATTACGAACATCCCACAATCACCACTCCTACATAAAAGAAGACAACATAATAGGTTAGCTCATGACGTACATATAAATGCTCTTTTGAAACTGCTGCATGTGGTGCAGCTCTGACCCTGGATCTTGTTGTGGCGTGTCGTCGCACCGGGACACGGACCATCCCTCCCTCCTATACCATGCTGCAGTCATGTGCGCCTCTGCTCCGTAGTGATCAGTCTTCTTAAGGAGCTGTGGCAGTATTGTTTGTATGGGAAGCAAAAACTGTTTCCAATTGCGGATGTAGGTGCCCAATGAGTCAAACAGGGTTATTGTTCGTTCCTTCAAGTGTACTTTCACGAGGACCCAATGTGCACCCCTGTAATTGAATGGCATGTACAGCTACGGACACGACAAGCGCAAGAGAACCAGCAATCAGTTTCAGTTTGTAACATAACAGTTCATACAAATAAATTGAGTATACCGTCGCAAGTCCTGCCCACGGACGACAGGCCACCTCCGATGAACCCTGTCTGCTCCCGGCCACCTCCCCCCTTGCATAGCGTACACAAAGGTCATCATCAGCCCAAAGAGCTCTCTTCTTGGTAGACGCCTCCCATTTACCTACCAAGTGTTGCTACAAAAATTCGAACAAACAATGCCATTAGAAACTGAAAAACGTTTCAAGGTTCAGAACTCAATATACTTTTGAAGAAACCTTTTGTTTACCCCAAACAAAATATCTGTCGTCGTGAAGGCTTCCATCTTGCTAGTAGGGGACCGCATCGCCTGCCACCGAATGTAACAGAAAGCAGCATCCAGATGCTGGAAAATGTGAAATTGCATACCGTTAGACTGCACAGTCCATATTTATGTCTGACATAGCTACTTGCGCATCCTTTTTATACGCACCGAATCTCGCAACCACTCACTAGGTTTGCACAACTCCCTAAACCACTACTGATTGCAGTCTCCAGTTGGCAAACGCACCATTGTTCTGCAGTGACAACCCCATTGTTGAGGATTGGTTAAATAGATACCAAACTAACAGTATGGAAAATAAAACAATGCAGTAAGAAGGTCAGAACCATACAACTCGGTCGGTAAATGGTCATCGCGCCATGCTGTAAATGCTTGCAGATCCGTATCGGAAGGTTTAGGCGTTGGATCGAACTTGGCCCGCTTTCTTGGCACAACTTGCATTTGCTGAAATGGAGACGAAATTTGTGGACCCTTTTTTCTCTTTCTTCTGAAAAATTTTGGTTCAGGTATAATCTTCAAACTTATGTCCGAACCGACCGAAGGCGACCCTACCATTGGCTGCTGGGGCAGGATAGGGTCCAAGATAATTTTCCCCCTTAAACTGTCTGCCCAATGCTGTCTCACTTCTGCACTGCCCTCTGCTCGATTACGCAACAACCTGTCTGACCTTTTTAGTGGGCCACCTTCGAACCCTGAAAATGGGCCGGACACCTGTGTACCCTTCTCTTCCTTTATGCTCCGACTTTGGGATTGTGGTACAATCTTCACGGATGCATCAGAAGCCCCGGCAGGCGACAGTACCCATGCTTTTGTTGGGACGCTTGGCCTGAACGCCATGAGTTCCCCGAAACTGTCCGCCTCCTCATGAGTACCACGTGCAGGCGTCTCGGCGCCAACTGGCACTGATCCTTCGACTCCAGTACTGTCTCCATTACCTTCACGCTGTTGCTCGTCACTGTCCTACGAAGCGAATTTCCAACGACATCAGTACATGTTCATATACGAAACTCAGTTCCTACACTACGCATATATGGAACGTACATTCGCTGCAGGTGTTTCCTGACGTGGTCGATCAGCATTGTTTGTAAACAACAAGTCCATAATCATATCGACCTTCTTGTTTGTTTCGTACAACATATCAAACGTTTCCTGTACCTTCAACTTCGTTCCTTCTAAGTTCTTGTTTGTATGTTGCAGTTGTTTCATCATTTCTTTCCCAACCTGCTCCACCTGTTTATGGATGACTTTTAATTGTTCACTTTGACTATTACTGCTATCCTTCGCAGCCTGTACAAAATTCAGTGGACATGTGAAGTGAGGTGGTTTACTTGCATAATGTGCCTAACAGCACACATAAAAGCAACCAGCGAACGTACCTGAGAATGTGCTCGTCTTCCCCCAGTATGTGCCTTCCTAAATGGGACCTGAGTTGCCTTGCCACTCTTGTCCTTCTCCCCAGTGCCAGCACTATCAGAGGCCCCACTATGAGAACCCACCTGGGCTGTACCCTCCTCCTTGTTGTGAAAATGTTGCCAATAATCCTCACTTTCCTCAGAATGTGTCGCCTCCAACATACGGGCAGCTTCAAACTATAAGGTAAGTTGAAAACAAATGTTCAAACCAGCAACTTTAATGTACAATTTCAATTACAGTCAGTAATATATTGACATACGAAACTCGGTAACATATTTACATACATCACAGCGATGAAACAACGTAACAATTTCTCCTGACATTAGGATTGCCGTAAAACTCCAATTGACTATACGGGGCAGCAAATGGCTGGATTTCAGTGCAAATTGTTGTGCAATTATCGGAATTGCTTCACAAGCCCATACCTATGAGTGCAGAAAATAAACCCAAATCTTATTGCCAAACGTCGTATACCATTACGAAGCATTAAACTAAATTAACAATATACATATACCTGAAATGCATATGGGAAACCAGACAACGAATAGAATGAAGCATCTCTCTTGTTCTTGTTCTTCTGCCCTTTATTTCGGTTTCCAACCTTGCCAACCATTTTCTTTAAATCCTTTTTCATGCCACGCAACGTCATCTCGTAGCAGCATCGACCCCACGGGTATTTGTTGAATGCATTGATATCATCCAACAGTCGAATATGCTCCCTTAGAATCTGGTTCTTCGGATCCTTCCCAAGTAACACTGTCTCTAAAAAGTACAGCAATGCAAGTTTTACGATGTCCTCATCATTTTCCGAAGTAGCAGCCCTGAATGTGATGTCCAAACTTTTGTTCGAAATTTTGCCACTACCGAGAAACATTCGCTGGCTGAAATTCTCAGTCAATGTACATTCATCAACAGACCCATCTTTTAGTGGGTATGGCCCACAATAAAGCCCTGTGATGAGACAAAACTCCTGCATTCCGAACCGAATTACATTGTCATTTGGGAGTGCGAACCACAGCTCCTCCGAATGATCACAATCCACTTGTCGGAGAAGCAAGTTATGCACTAACTGCCCAGCAAACTTCAAGTCCTTCATGTTCAGCAGTTTACCAAAGCATGACCTCCTGAAGATCTCCATTTGTGCTTCATTTAACTTTTCCTCAATCACTTTTAAGGCTCCCACCTTCGAAAAGCATGTGACTTTTGAAGAAAAATGCTCGGAGTCCATTATCTTCACCGCAACTTCAGAATCCATCACTGTCAACCTGTAATTACCAAACAACCCATAACAGTTTTATTACCAAAACAATAATGCTTAAACTCTAATACACATTATATTGTATTCATACCATATCCATAACCACAACCCTAAGAAGGATAAATACCATGCAACCAAATAGTAGAGGTTGGGGTTTCAACCCAAACCTCCGCATCCTCACCATATGGCTTGGAACCAAATTGCTTCCCAAAAGGTTGGGAGTCCCAACCTCCAGCTTGGGATCCAATCGTGTCCAACAACTAGTACAATAAAAACATCAACTAAATGCAATGTGTTTTTACCGTGAAGGTTTGAAAGTCCTCCCGCGTCTCTCACGGACATTCAACTTGTTGCCTCTTCTTCCTTCGCCTTTTTGCCTCTTCTTCCCTCAACTTCTTCCTTCTTCTTCCGTCCTCTGCTTCTTCTTCGGCTTTCAGTATGTTAGTTTCTTCGACAGAGAGAGTAAATGACCATTGGGTGATGCGGTCTGAAATATGAGGGTTCGAAATGGAGTTTCTTTCACGACTAAAGACCCAACAAGCGGTGGGTGCGTCGGTTGGAACGCGGGTTCATGCGTCGCCTTTGCCTTGTCGCAATGGGTGCGTCGGTCGGAACGTGGGTTCAGCTCTGCAATGGGTGCTATACGACGGTGAGGAGACGTTTGCTTCTTTTTGACAGGTTGCTTCGTTTTGAATACCACACAGAGTCAGCGTTTGGTTCAGCGCGCCACACCCCCACACTAACATTGGAGGGCAATTTCGTCCTCAAATTGTCAATGTCTTCAGCTTAAAAAAAAAGGGGTAGTTCCCAAATAGGTCATCCCAAATGGGTTATTTTTCAACAAAACCAAAGTTCTCTGCCTATTCATGCAGAAATTTTTGGAGTTGACTTATGCTATGGATGTTTGATTTCAATTACATAAGTTGCTTTTTGCATTTCACCCAAAAAAAGAAGTTGCCTTTTGCAATACACTGAACAGATTGTAAATAGCCCCGGTTGTAGGACTTCTTCTCTAAATGGTACGTGTTATTAACAGTGACTAATGGTATCTTAGCATCTTTTTTATACGGACAACTCTATTTGACAAATTATTGGATGTAGTTATACCGAGGGTGGCAACGATAACATTAATGGATAACAATAGCACGGACTCTTTGTAAGTGTTAAGCGGTTATTTGATTTAATTATGAAAAGGTTATCAAGATAATATTAGAAATTGTGAAAAGGGTATCAAAATAATGTTAGTAAAATACCCGATGGTAATGGACTAGGACTAAAATTGAGTGCATAAAGAAGAACGAATATGTTAAAATATTGTCCGAAAACAAAATTCACGGTGGCCGGGACAGTAGCTAACACTGGCCCAGAAAATTAGCCCAAGTGAATTGAGGCCCAAACCGGCCATATAGACCCATGCGTATGAGCGTAAATTATTCCAAGTGGGCCTGAGTGAGCCCATAACAAGCCAGCCTACATAGACAGGCGCATGCCCGTAAAACACTTGACATCATACTTGCAGGTCCGGCCAACCCAATAGCGGCACATGGGGCTCGATACCGCCAGCCGCTTTCTACTTAATGTTAACCCAAGATCGCAAACATAAATACAGCCAGAGGAAAACAATGTACACGTCAGTAAACTTTTAACCTTTTTTTTCCTTTTTTTTTTTTTTTTGGGTATATTTACATGACTATCGTCTGTTCACCTTTTTTCCTTTTTTTTTCCCTCCCCTAAAATTTGATTCTAAATGTACAAAACCACCCACCAAATTGAGCTAAAAGATGCAGCACATCATGATACAAAAGATAACACTATCACCACCCACCACTTCTTTTCTTTTGCAACCACAAACCAGATTGTGCATATCACATCAAATCACACCGCCGCCACCACCACCCCAAAAAGAAAACGTGAATGGAAAAATGAAAAGAAATTGATACAACACATTATCACAAAGAAAAATGTAAAGAGAAAATCTTGATGACATCCCATTTCCACCACCATCTCTAAGGGCATCACCTTTGGTACACAAAGAAAACCACCTTCTTAGCTAAAGCCACTATTCCTTCCAAACAAAATCAGTCTCAACTAGTATACCACCAGCCCCACAAATCTTCAGAATCCATCCACCCCTTTTCAACCCAAAATTTTTCATATTTTTCAATATCCTTTTCCTCTATGCAAATGCTATTTTACACCCAGGTGGCAATGCAATCAGCAGCAATGGGCTCAAATCGGCAGCAAATCCATGCTGCGGCTGATTTTGGTTATCAATCACCATTTCCACGTTTCTTTATTCCTTGCAAGGCTCCTCTACTTTTTTCACAGCTGATAGATCTACTGACTGGAAACCAGAGGTTAATTCATCTGCTTTCTGGTGTCAAATAACCAAAATACAAAATTAACGGATCATCAACAAAAGGCAAGTGCACGTTTGAGATATTAGCAAGAAAGCACAGTTGGCATTAACATTCTTTAAAATCGAATAAAGTCAATCCCAATTTGCAAATTGATCTTGGCACATACTTTCAACAAATCCTAGCATACAGAACTCACTTTTATTCTTAACTAATTTGTAGTGGAAGAGAACCGACTTCAGAATCTTAAGACTATCAATGTACCAATTCAAATAATGGACCAGACAGCACATAAGATTCCCAATTCTCCACCCCTTATAATGCCACTATGGTCCCACAATTGAATGCACTCAAAGAAAGGAATAAAAGATTGCCAAGGAAAAGAATAAGGTAAAATGGAGGAAGAAGTAAACCTGTATGAGATCAAAGGTGGACATAGATGGCCTTATTTTCTTTTCTTGCATCACTTTTTGACGGCTTTCATAAAATTCAAAATCATCCAATATTGACGTCTTTGAAGCATAATTCTTAAAAATGTTCAGCATTTCAATACCCTGAGGGAATCTCACCTGGGGATGGAGATAACAACAATAAGCACAGTTAAAAACGAAGAATCAAAGTAAAAAACAAATGCTAAGAACAGCATTTCTTGAGGTTAATAGTTGTCCTTACCTCCTGTGTGTCTCTGCTATTGGTTACAGGTTTGTTGTCATTGTTCTCGAGTATTATATGCCGTAACTGTGGGTTTGGAACATCTTTTATAATGTGCCACTTGACAGGGAAAAAACCATTCCACTTGTCCTGTTGCCAAAAATCCATATTCCTATCAAAATCTACCTGGCCAATCATCTCGGCAACGCCACAGAACTGACCACTTGCATTGACCTGAACCACATAGTAAAGCAAGACAATTAAGCATTAATCACTATCCTCCTATTCTATGTAAGCCACAAAGCCATAAACCCACCCATATTATATAAAATCAATCATCATTTGCTTACTACCAAACCCCTAATTCAATCTAAAGTCAAAATGCAAAAACATACCGAAAAGAAGAGGAACACAGGACACTTGGTGCCTTTCACAGCCATTTTATCTTGTGCATCTTCATATGCACTATCCAGCCTCTTATTTCCATTAGGAGTGCTAGCCCACACATTGTACTTGATGCTCTTATGAATGTCATCTTCACTGTAAGATTTGATAACAAAGAAAAATGCGTGATCATATTTGGTCTGAAAGTCAGAAAGGTTATACTGATCCCTCTTAATAAGAGAATTTATGCTGTTAGTCTTTCCGTTTCCATCTATAGCCAGAGGTGCAGCAGCATTACCTCCAGAACCTTTGTCATCTGTTGTCCTAGGACCATGATTCTGCTCGCCAAGCAAACCAAAATCACTAATACTATTATTAACATGGCCTTTTGTTTTTGGCTTTTCAGTCCCATCCCAAGCCTGTGTATTTGCTTTAGCTTGGTTGTTTGAATAGAGCACACCACCCTTCCCTTGATTATAAAAGGGAAACTTGGCAAAGTGATTTTTTCCCAGTACTTGTGACTGGAAAGTGGGCCCATTTTGCGATGCCTGCAAGTCGTAGAAAAAAGTTACAAAAATTTCATAAGAAGAGGATATTCTACAAGGTAGTATAACTAGTACCTTGCTTGTTGATTTTAAGTGGCCATGAGCTGATGAAACGTCCATTTTCATCTGGGGTGAATTGGTGAAGTCGGAATGCAGACTCTTTTTAGAAAGAGGAGCACACTTAGGAGTGGCTGAAGACATATTATACTTAGAAGTAGGAATTTCAGGAACACCACCACTATAAGCATTTGCAAAAGCAGAAAAAGATGGATCCCAGGGGTAAGTAAAAGTAAGAGGGTTGGGATAGTATGCAGGGGAAGCAAGGGATGGTTGGAACAGGGCGGCTGGTTGTTGAGCAACACCAAATGGCAGATGATATGGGGTGTATGAATTATAACCAGTCTGAAATGCTGGCAAGACATACATGAAAGCTCCATTATCTGTTACTGTTTGCATAACCTGATCAAAATGAGATCAATTCAAACACTAAAAGTAAGCCAGCCACCATCAAAAAGCAAACAAATATAAAATCCCATAAGACAAAAAATTATCTCTAATAACAATGGAATGTAAGAAGATGATATGATATGATAGGATACTCACAAGGCCATCAGCGGCTACATAGTACCCGCGGTCGTCTGCGTCTCCGGAACCTGCCAACAAGCTACTGTAAGAAGTGAAAACATTTACACGCACACACAATAAAAAACACCTCTAATAGAAATACACAAGCGAAAGCAACAAACCAGGATAATTATAACCGAAACCAGGATAGGCTGAGGGCTGAACGGTAACGGTAGATATGGATGCAGATTCATCGCTCCCCGCCCTATCTCCTGCTGATGAAACACACGACGTCGCATCCGACGACACCTTCACCAAAAATTATAACTTTTTAATTCAAAAACAAAAACAAAAACATGAAGTAAATAGAAGCAGGCGTGGCTTACCTTGAGATTGTTCATGATTTCGTGAATAGCTGCTGATCAAAATAAAAACAAACACAAATGAAGATTGAATCAACAAACAACACATGAACAAGAATATGAGGAGAGAAGGTAGGTAGGTAGGTACGTATGGGATCGGGAGGAGTATTACACCACAAGTCTCCACAGTAGAAGCCTCCGCCTTTCTCCTCCAGCTTTACTTAACAACAGGAAAGGCCCGAGATTCGTGTTTCTGTTTTCGGCCTAATTATTTCGTACCCTTCCAACTTTAACCAATTCCATTTCTCTCTTCTGTTTTATAATTATGGACCTGTTTCCTCCATTTCAATTAAACAATTCAAAAGCGACGGTGATCAGCCTTCCACGTCATTTTCTTGTCAGATGATTCCCCTCCTCTTTCTTTTCTGTTTTTGTTGTTGGATTCTTCTTCCTTTTTTGTCCACTTTTTTTTTTTTATTAATTATTTCCAATTTAAAAAATTAAAAAAAAAATAGAAATTTATTAAATATATAATTTTTTTTAATTTTGTCTAATTTTTTTTAAAAAATTAAGCATTTATTTATATGAAATATTTTAAAGGAAAAACAAAGACGAAGAAACTTGTATAGGAAGGCAATTCGACTAAAATAATCAAGGCAGGAAATGGAAGTAGGAATTCATTGAATGGAAAAATATAGATAATATCAAGGAAGGAAATGAGGCGATATGCTGTTTTATTATTAAAAATGATGAAACCAAGCAACTGTCTGATTTCTTATTATTTGGCCTGCATTGTGATTGTGTACATTATTCCAAAAACAATACCAATTTGCTACATGACTAACCAACCACTTGTCATTAGATGCTTCCCACTACACGCACCACCTCCCCTTTCATCTCTTCACACCCTCAAAAATAAAGTTAGAATTATTTTTGTTTTATATGTTTTGATAATAGCTTCCAACACCCCCCAAAAGTCCTTTTTGTGTGTGTGTGTGTGTGTTTTTAATGAATAAAACTGTAATGGAAAATGACAATTAGTATTAGATTGAAACTGTAGGTTGTATAAGTATATAATGTCAAAATGGTCCTGCATTTCCTTTAAGTTGATAGAAATTTGAATCCCATCAAAATATATTTCAAACTTATGAGTATTCTTTTAATTATAAAAATAGGTATTTAAAATGTACAAGTTGTGATAAATCTGCAGTAACTGTTCCCTTATCAAGCAAGTTCAATTAAAAACGAAAACATTTGATAAGTTTGGAGTTTTCAAAGAAGCCAAAATGAGAAGAGAGAACCCAGAAGGAACCAGAAAATAATAAACTGAGAAGGCCGTTTTCATTTAAAGAATTGCTTAGGCGCAAAGTATTACCATCCATCCATTCATCAATCATAATCACTATTTAATATTAAATAGTAGCACTTCCTCTGCTGCCACGTTCCCTCTTCCATTTGATGTCCACATGTCCTGCTTTATCTTCATCATGCATCATACATATAGCACACGCCATATATGTGGATGTGGTGATTGTGGATTACATAGTGGATTCAAAGCCCAAAAGCAGTACTCAATAACTGGGTCAAAACTGGCATAGTCCATAACTTGGCGAAGTGATAAGTTTGGTCCATCTACAATTGAATTTCAAGTTTAGAATGCAAAAGTGGGTCTTTATTTGGAGTCCTCATCTTTTCTTTCTTAAAGGTCCCTCTTTTTAAAAAATTATTAAATTCAAACAATAAACTGTGATTCTGGAGTAGGGTGGAGCTGATTGTTCTTCATTTTCCAGAGAAAAGTTTAGAGGTCCAACGGGATTTGCCATCATCAAACACTATTTATATAGTCCCAATGTTTATTATTATAAACTGTGAACAACTACTCTAGAGGTGGAATTACTTATAAATGAGGTTGGACCAGATTTTTCATTTAGAAAAAATTATGTAAAGTAAATACTTTTGGAAAATTATGTATTTGAAAGGCTATTTTCACAACACTCATTTAAAAACTAGTTAATTCCTTGTTTTTTTTTTTTTTAAATAACCACCTATGATGGGGGCATATTACAGACGGTACTAATTAATATTCGTTAATATTGTAAACAAATTGTAAAAGAAGTTTACATTAAGTATTATAGTTATAAGTCGTCAACCATTAATTGGCATAAATAATGTCAAGATTTATGTTCGTTCACAAGTACTTGTCTATGTCTTTGTCCTTAATTCATAAAATCCATTCTGATTACAAATATCAATGGAAGAAATCTTCTTATACAAACACTTTATCAGAAATGAGAAATATTTATTATTTTTATGTTACTCTATCAACTACATGTGTGCATTATTATTAGGTGCCATCATTATACTTCAACGATTAAATAAATTTATCCCTACACAAATTTACTATATTTTTTTTAAAATATTATTTACGATATAATAATAATTCGAACATAAAATATTATGAAATTAAATGAAGGTATTAAATGATATTCAACCTAATAAAACTATATCAATAAACTAAAAGCAGGGGTTTGACGTTGGAGGTGATTTTGGTACCTACTCGACTCTATTTGGAATCCAAGATCCCATTTGTAAATGAAACCGAGTAAAATAAGAAAAAGGAGCACATGGGGATCGGTGAGTTTGCATTGTTTTTCAAAGGAATTGACGGCTGAGCAAGTGCAAACCTCCAAGGCCATTAGGTAGCGGAGAAAGCGCCTTGATTTATGTCAATAACACATGATATCTATAAATCCATTCTCATTTGTCATAATTTATACATGTATACATATTTAACAGCTAACATCATTTAAAATTTATGAAAAGACAATCTAGTAAGTATAAATTTACACATAACATGGCATTGGCCTGCAGCTGCATTATTGGCTTCTTTTTTCACGTAGCAATAGGAGGCGTGCACGTCACAAATGAAGCCCTTCACGGATCACATTGATCATACTATCATTGAATATTTAATACATAAACTGAATGTTAATATTTCACATTAAAGAAAACAAAACATTGTATGAGCTAGTGTCTCATTCAATTTAAGTCATTGTTATAATGCTAATCTGCTGCCTTGTGGATAGGAACAAAAGCATTTCAATGATTGATGAACAAGTCGACATATATATATTACCACACCATTTGTTGTCTTGATCATGACTCGTGACTCATTGTGTCTTGTCACTTAGCATCCAAATAAGCAGGTAATGTAGGGCCTAATACAACGATCATATGTTCACAGTGGCCAAGTGGTATCGGTAGAAGCAACTGTAACTTCGTTGCTTATACTTTTCATTCACAATCATGTACCCTAAACCACGTGACTAAATTCAATCAGCTAGCTGGCTGACAAACATTTCAGGATTTATCTTACAAGAATAACTATAATGTCTGTGAAGATACAAAACATGTATAATTCATTAGACACATACATGAGAAAACCGTGAAGAATGAGAAAATTAAAATGAATACAGTTTAATGACCTGAACAAATTTATGTGCAGGTGGAGGGAGCAAATCCTAATTTACTCTCTTGAAGGTCAAATTCCCACAAATGGTTCTGCTGCATAATATTGCCAATGGAAGAGATTCCAGGCCAACTTTGGGACACAAGTCCAAGACACTTCACTCCATCAGCTACATCAATGACATAACTCTTCGTATATGGCTCAAAT
>CM034467.1:30802693-30852424 GCA_019925255.1 Litchi chinensis
TTTTGCACTGAAATCCAGCCATTTGCTGCCCCGTATAGTCAATTGGAGTTTTACGGCAATCCCAATGTCAGGAGAAATTGTTACGTTGTTTCATCGCTGTGATGTATGTAAATATGTTACCGAGTTTCGTATGTCAATATATTACTGACTGTAATTGAAATTGTACATTAAAGTTGCTGGTTTGAACATTTGTTTTCAACTTACCTTATAGTTTGAAGCTGCCCGTATGTTGGAGGCGACACATTCTGAGGAAAGTGAGGATTATTGGCAACATTTTCGCAACAAGGAGGAGGGTACAGCCCAGGTGGGTTCTCATAGTGGGGCCTCTGATAGTGCTGGCACTGGGGAGAAGGACAAGAGTGGCAAGGCAACTCAGGTCCCATTTAGGAAGGCACATACTGGGGGAAGACGAGCACATTCTCAGGTACGTTCGCTGGTTGCTTTTATGTGTGCTGTTAGGCACATTATGCAAGTAAACCACCTCACTTCACATGTCCACTGAATTTTGTACAGGCTGCGAAGGATAGCAGTAATAGTCAAAGTGAACAATTAAAAGCCATCCATAAACAGGTGGAGCAGGTTGGGAAAGAAATGATGAAACAACTGCAACATACAAACAAGAACTTAGAAGGAACGAAGTTGAAGGTACAGGAAACGTTTGATATGTTGTACGAAACAAACAAGAAGGTCGATATGATTATGGACTTGTTGTTTACAAACAATGCTGATCGACCACGTCAGGAAACACCTGCAGCGAATGTACGTTCCATATATGCCTAGTGTAGGAACTGAGTTTCGTATATGAACATGTACTGATGTCGTTGGAAATTCGCTTCGCAGGACAGTGACGAGCAACAGCGTGAAGGTAATGGAGACAGTACTGGAGTCGAAGGATCAGTGCCAGTTGGCGCCGAGACGCCTGCACGTGGTACTCATGAGGAGGCGGACAGTTTCGGGGAACTCATGGCGTTCAGGCCAAGCGTCCCAACAAAAGCATGGGTACTGTCGCCTGCCGGGGCTTCTGATGCATCCGTGAAGATTGTACCACAATCCCAAAGTCGGAGCATAAAGGAAGAGAAGGGTACACAGGTGTCCGGCCCATTTTCAGGGTTCGAAGGTGGCCCACTAAAAAGGTCAGAAAGGTTGTTGCGTAATCGGGCAGAGGGCAGTGCAGAAGTGAGACAGCATTGGGCAGACAGTTTAAGGGGGAAAATTATCTTGGACCCTATCCTGCCCCAGCAGCCAATGGTAGGGTCGCCTTCGGTCGGTTCGGACATAAGTTTGAAGATTATACCTGAACCAAAATTTTTCAGAAGAAAGAGAAAAAAGGGTCCACAAATTTCGTCTCCATTTCAGCAAATGCAAGTTGTGCCAAGAAAGCGGGCCAAGTTCGATCCAACGCCTAAACCTTCCGATACGGATCTGCAAGCATTTACAGCATGGCGCGATGACCATTTACCGACCGAGTTGTATGGTTCTGACCTTCTTACTGCATTGTTTTATTTTCCATACTGTTAGTTTGGTATCTATTTAACCAATCGTCAACAATGGGGTTGTCACTGCAGAACAATGGTGCGTTTGCCAACCGGAGACTGCAATCAGCAGTGGTTTAGGGAGTTGTGCAAACCTAGTGAGTGGTTGCGAGATTCGGTGCGTATAAAAAGTATGGCAAGTAGCTATGTCAGACATAAATATGGACTGTGCAGTCTAACGGTATGCAATTTCACATTTTCCAGCATCTGGATGCTGCTTTCTGTTACATTCGGTGGCAGGCGATGCGGTCCCCTACTAGCAAGATGGAAGCCTTCACGACGACAGATATTTTGTTTGGGGTAAACAAAAGGTTTCTTCAAAAGTATATTGAGTTCTGAACCTTGAAACGTTTTTCAGTTTCTAATGGCATTGTTTGTTCGAATTTTTGTAGCAACACTTGCTAGGTAAATGGGAGGCGTCTACCAAGAAGAGAGCTCTTTGGGCTGATGATGACATTTGTGTACGCTATGCAAGGGGGGAGGTGGCCGGGAGCAGACAGGGTTCATCGGAGGTGGCCTGTCGTCCGTGGGCAGGACTTGCGACGGTATACTCATTTGATATGGTATGAACTGTTATGTTACAAACTGAAACTGATTGCTGGTTCTCTTGCGCTTGTCGTGTCCGTAGCTGTACATGCCATTCAATTACAGGGGTGCACATTGGGTCCTCGTGAAAGTACACTTGAAGGAACGAACAATAACCCTGTTTGACTCATTGGGCACCTACGTCCGCAATTGGAAACAGTTTTTGCTTCCCATACAAACAATACTGCCACAGCTCCTTAAGAAGACTGATCACTACGGAGCAGAGGCGCACATGACTGCAGCATGGTATAGGAGGGAGGGATGGTCCGTGTCCCGGTGCGACGCCACGCCACAACAAGATCCAGGGTCAGAGCTGCACCACATGCAGCAGTTTCAAAAGAGCATTTATATGTACGTCATGAGCTAACCTGTTACGTTGTCTTCTTTTATGTAGGAGTGGTGATTGCGGGATGTTCGTAATCAAGTTGGCCGAACACATGGCGCACGGTCTGCCAGTGAACTCATTCGACCAATCCCATATACCAGGATTCCGGGAGCAGCTAGCGCTGGACCTGTGGAAGTGGTCGCAGCAGTTATTGGGGGTAAGTTGAATATGATTCCTAGTACACTGTTGACTTTGGCAGTGTGGGTTGCATGGGTAAGATATCATACTGCAGTATAAATCTGTCATGGGTAAGAACACGTTGCAGTATATGGTTGGCATCACCGCTTGACAATACAGCTACAACATGATGCAGCTGTTGTTGTTTTGTTGCATGAGCTGTACCTGGATGCTGCAAATACAATTGCAACATTTACGTGCATCATGTTGTATAAATGACTTGATGAAATTCCCAAAAATTTCATCAAGTTGGAAGTCCTTGAATAATTGGTTTGTTGTTATGAACAAAAATTTATTATGTATTGGTGGAGGATGGGATTCTCATAAATGTGATGTGAGTTCATTGTGCCTGCTAACATGGATGGGACGGTGGAGGTGGGGGAGAATGCGAATAGAGACAATGTTTGTTCTTCTTCTACATTATCTTGTGAGTTAAGTTAGTTTTTGTTATTGTAGCATGGTGGCCCAGTATTTCCTCGGAGATCTGACCGGTCCGCGCCTGTATTCACACGACCTGAAACACAACCTCGGTCTTGGTATCCACAAAAGTGACGAAATCTTTAGATTCAGCAAGAAGAAGCTGAGTCTTCTGTACAGGCTGAGTTCCCAACTTTGAGGTATTTATGTGATTATGTATTGTTGTTTTTTTATGGAAGCTAACTTTGTAATGCATCCTGTCATCAATTTCCGTTTATGGTAGAGGGTTAATTGCTTGGTTTATTTATTTAATATATAATTTATGTATTTTTCTTCAGTGTCCTGTGATATATGAGATATCTTTTCTATATCTATCAAGTTGTTGTTTTCGGCATGGTTATCCTGTATATATATTGTTTTTTTGCCTGTAGAGCCAATCATTTGATGCTGAGTGAGATAGTTTGTAGCCTAATGTTGTTGATGTGACAGAATGACATGAACTTATGTGTTTGTATATCTAACTGCAATACAGTCGGTCCGTATGTGCTAATGGTTGGATGTATTTTTTGTTGTTTTTCTTGTTCAGAACTGGAGCAGTAATTTGAGTCGGATCAGTTTGTGTGAGTATTTTAATGAGAACTAACTGCTTTTGATAATCCTTGACAGTTGCATACATGGCAGTCTTCATTCTTCACCATTTGTCCAATTATTTGAAATTGTAATTCTTTTTGTTGTGCATTTATTTTTTCTCTGCATATTGGAAGCTGAAGTTCTTGACGAATTTGCATGTTGGGCAATCTTTGCTTCAACTGTGACGGGTTAAGGCAGCAGGTCATACTTGAGTTGGTCGAACAGTGCCGGACTTAAAACCAAAGAGTGGTACACCTTGTTAATTCGAATTCGTAAGTCTTATGCAAAGAGTTGTTTGCGTCAATTAGATATGTATGAATGTTTCTTAGTATGTAGCAATGCTGTTTGACTATTATGGTGCTGATTTGCATGAGTGGTAGGACAACGTTGGCGTCCCTATTGTTTTGCTGGCAACATACTCAAATTATGGGCATGATGCCCTTATTATTTATAATTTTTTTGTTCTTGTAATGAAATAAATATGTGGAAAAGAAAATGGCTAAATGTGCTAAACATTATGTGTTGTATGTGTAAAGCTAACATGCTAATGCCTCGATGTGGACTTTCATGCAGCAGTTCAGTTGTTACAAGTATCCATGTAGTTGGAGTGCAAAGGGGACCACATATTTCCTGGTGGAGCTGTGTCACAGTGTCTTCAGGTGGCACTGGGGGACACCACGCATGTCATTGCGATGATCTACCACATCTGGATGCTTGAAATGTTTATGTACTGTACAGTTATAAAATTGGTAATGGTAGCACTGCTGTATGTATTACAGGTTGGAGCTGTTGAGTATGGTATCCGAATGAACAGGGATGCTGCAACCTGGTAGTGCAACTGGTACGTGCATCATGTTTTATGTATAAAGGATGAAAGTCTATAACAGTAGTTCAGTTTTGAAGTCCTGGACGAATTGGTTTCTTGTTATGAAACAAAATTGATTAAGCAACACATGTAGCTATTTTTAATCGCTATTTATTTAATATAATGTCTACTTTCTTAACTGTGAATAAATATTGTGATGGGTCATATTGATTGTAAGAAGTTTGTTTCGTCGTTGCGGCTGGAGTTATGAATCGTGGTTGTGGTTTTATTGTTGGAGTCCTATTATTTATATTTGATATAAGTGTAACTATAAGTTTCAGATGATGTACATGTATGTTATTAATAATTTTGAGTATCTAATTTTAGGCAACTTAAACCAACTTTAGTACCATGAAAATGTTCCAAATAAACTAAAAATTAATTTGATAGTCACATCTGACAATCAAAAGTCAAAAATCGCTTGTTTTCAGTTGCCTTACCCGAATTGTCGCTGTTTTTTTTTTAAGGCAACAATCCTTACGTTTTGAAATGAAATCTACTCCTCAACTTAAAACCCAACTCAACGCAGCTAAGGCAGCATTTCAGCAGCACCCTGAAGCTTTTCTGCACTTGTAAAAATCCGAAAACTCTTATATTATATGCAAATTAGTTGTGCGATTCTTCATCTACTCTTGAAATTTCCAGTAAGTACACTGCTTTTGAAACATAAAACGACTAGCATAGGAAACAGAACCAACTACACTGGTTTGTAAACATAAAGCGATTATCATAGGGAACAAAACCAACCAAAATATAACCTGCCATTGAATTGGTACACAAATAAATAAAATTAAATGAAAGTAGAATGAAAAATATATGGTGTAGCAGACCTGATAATTTATCATATTCGCAGTTGACGATGTGATATAGAACGATGTTGTTAGAGGATGCAAGGACTACATAATAATATTTGCCAGTCTATTTACTGGCCTTGTCAAT
This sequence comes from Litchi chinensis, assembly GCA_019925255.1. Taxonomy (NCBI): domain Eukaryota; kingdom Viridiplantae; phylum Streptophyta; class Magnoliopsida; order Sapindales; family Sapindaceae; genus Litchi; species Litchi chinensis. The sequence continues at coordinate 30,808,224 of CM034467.1, forward strand.
CCATAAGTAAAAACTATTGTTTAAAGGAATCTTTATGTAAGGAAGACCATATGGTTGAGAAAGTGAGGTTCCCCTTTTAATAAAGTGAGGAATCACCTCACTTTATAAGATAAATTTTACGATAGTAAGATTGTAGACTTATTTTCAGTAAAATTGACAGGCAACTGGGACAAATATCTGTGTCACTAGCAGAATGAGGCAAGATTATTTTTCGTAAGGCTATATCAAGTATACGGCATTGAGTCATTTCTACCCAAATGAATAACCAAATACTAAATTTAGATGTAAGTAAAGCAACATTGACATCAATGCTGAATCCTCTTAACAAATTTCAGAGTATGCATGCACCTTTTTCCGCAACACATAGTCCCTGTTAACGGCTGAAACCTGTTTTGCCAGGGCAGCCATGGGTTGACGACTAAAACTATAAAGTGAGAATACATTGACTCACACAAAGCAGCATCTGCAAACGGTGTACCCATTAAACATATGCATACATCGCATAAATACATATATTTACAGTAATATGGTATCAAGTGGACAAACTTCGTGAGCATTCATACATTCCTGCTCGCCGCGTATATGCCTTTCCCTTATCACACCACCTACCTGATGTACAATTAAAACATTCTTCATACAAAATGCATTTGCCTAATAAAACCACCTACATGATGTACAAAAAATACATTCCACTTGATGTACAAAAGACCCAAAGGAGGAAGAAGACAAAAAATACTTCCTTCTGGTCAATGTCATCTACAGAGCGCAGCTGGTAGACTCCATCTTACACTCAGCTGCATTCTCTTGGAGAATGCAGCTGAGTCATACTGTGTTATTTATGACATTATAATTCCATTCATCGTACTGTCATATTGGAATTGGTGCGGTACACCTTTGTCGGTTGTGCCCGAAGCCACCACATCTACTGCACTTTGCTTTCTTCTTATCTTCACCTTTGGAAGGTTTTCTTTTTGTACTAGGTCGACCACGAGGCTTACGACCTAAAGGGGGTAGGACAGTAGGAACTTGAAGACCTTCAAGGAAAATCCAGTCATCCGCACAACCAACCGGATGAATGGAAGCCGCATATGCTGCTGCTAATGAATCCCGGGTATAGTATGCAGCACAGTAGTCATAACATGATAGATGGCGATGACTACAGACAGCCAAAGCATGTGCACAAGGAAGTTGGTCGATCTGAAATTTTTTGCACTCACAAGTTCTACTCCGCAAGTTAACAACTGGGTTCAAAAATTCATCGATGACAAGGTACCTATCAATGTCAATGGGGCGCACAGGATAACGGCCAGCTTTCTTCATCCTGTGCCGCAGCTTCTCTTCAACCCATCTTGTCATTGGCGTTGGGGTTATCGCAGCATCCGCACGCCTTTGCCAAAACCATCTTTGAAGTACGCCACGTATATGCTCTATTAACTTCGTGATGGGCAGCTCTCGTGCCTCCTTCAAAATGGCATTCAAACACTCAGCAATGTTTGTTGTCATAATGGAATATCTTCTACCCTCAAACTCACATCTGGCCCATTTGGTTGGGTCCGCAACAATCAAATACTCAGCTGCCTGAACATTAAGTCCATGGATTTGGGACATGATGGCATTGAAATCTGAAGCACGGTATGCTTTGGCAGCCTTGTAAAACAGCTTCTGCACATCAGCACCTTTACAATTGGCCTTCATGTTTTGCCCTAGGTGATACATACATATTCCATGCAATGCCCCAGGAAACGAATGTGCAACAGCCGTTGCTATACTTGTGTTACGGTCTGAAATGAACACTACATCATCAACATCTCCAATACACCCATGCAACTTTGTCATAAACCAAATCCATGCATTATCATTTTCTGAGTCTCCCACGCCAAAAGCTAATGGATAGACTTGGTTATTTCCATCCATGCAAGTCGCAATAAAGAGGGTACCTTTATACTTCGATTTGAGGAATGTGCCATCAACAGCTATAACGGGCCTAATGAAAGATCTAAATCCATGAAGTGAACCTCCTAATGCCATGAAAAAGTACTTGAAGCGATTAGATGCATCACATTCAATCTCTGTTATGGTCCCTGGATTTTGTCGTTCCAACAAGGCGCAATAAAATGGAAGCATAGTATACGACTCTTCGGGTGATCCCCTTGCTAATGTGAGAGCAACCTCTCTAGCCCTCCATGCTTTATTATAAGTACAAGTCATCCCATAACTTTTCTTCATGTCTTGAACGATGTCGTTTGGACGGTAAGATTGAGAAGCACCCTCATACTTCCATTTGATACAATGGCCAATCAGTTTGCTTGTTACTTTAGCCCGTTGCAAAATGAGCGAATCAAGAGAACAGGTGTGGTCCGGAAGGTATTTTCGCACACAAAAAGCTTCTGACCCTGCCAGTTTTGTTGCACGAAGCCACCACTTGCAACCTTTCTCCACACAACCCAAAACCAATAAGTCTTTGGTGGACTTCTTCACTTTTATGTTGAACTGTCGACCAGTAGCTAACATTCTTATATTAAGTTGTAGCTCTTCCTTACTACTGAAAATATCACCCTTTCGAACCTCTGTCACACTGTCGAACAAACTGGCAGAACGGCCACCATCTGCAGCCAAATGAATCAAAGATGTCGTTCCAACCTGACAATCCCCCTCAACCATTTCAGATTTCAACTTATTGTCTTTCCAATTGTCACCCCTATCAATTGGTGATGCTTCCGGACAACCTTTTGTCGGTGTACAGACATCTGCAACTTCGGAACCAAAATGATCGAATATGTCCTTTCCATAGTTATCATCCCCTCGCACATCTTCATCACTCATTGTGCGTTCAATATTGTACGGCCCTTCACTGTCCAAATACTTCTCTGCAGCAAATTGTACGAATGTATTATTCAGACATTCTTCGTCACCAACTGGCAAGCAACCTATCGAGTCACGTTTACGTTCAACTGAAATGCATAACGGATTCCTTGTCATTACATCACTAACTTCGGCGATAAAGAAGTCAACATCAGTATCGTTCAACACTTCAATGGGTGGGGCAGCATCACTCATTTTATATCTGAACTTCATCGTAATTGCATAATCAGAACGTTTTATATCAAGTGCACGACATACAGTGTCCTGTAATTCTTCATACGCTATATTATTTGCCAATAAAATTCCTTTTGTCTTTCCACCTTCATATATCAAGTTTCCTTCCTTATTGATCCACTCGCCATCATAGCGAACCGCAACACGAACTGTAGCCATTGTGATCCGACCTGTCACATTTGTATTCCTACCGTGGTCATCATTTATGAAATTCATGGTAGATGCAGTATACACTGCGAGATAGGGCAGTGGATACTTTCACTCTAACCCTCCGTACCATGTCCATTTAAGTGAACAACAACAATGACCTGCAAAGCTGTACATGGCAATTTTGTTTACAGGATTTTTCATATCAAATCATATACAACTCCTCTTAGTCAGTTGAAGAGATGCTGCACACCTGCTTTGCGTGAGAGGTGACACAGTCAGAACATCCACGTTGGCTTGTTCGCCGTCGACAGTGACAGAGTGGACGGCCGGTGGGGGGGTTAAAAAAACTGGTCCACAATTCGCTGCCCGGGCCTGGCTGGTGGGCGGGAAACGCTCCTACGCGGGGAAGGTAACCTGCGTCACGAGAGGGGACTTTAAGGCTGTTTGTTTCTGTCAACTTTAAGGGCACCTTTTATATTAAGGGAATTCCTGTCCATTAACACTCTTTTGTTTGTTTCTGTGCACTTTAAGGGCACCATTTATATTAAGGGCATTCCTGTCCATTAACACTCCTTTGTTTGTTTCTGTCAACTTTAAGGGCACCATTTATATTAAGGGCATTCCTGTCCGTTAACACTCTTTTGTTATGATGTAAAACCACAAGGTTTATAATTACCAAGTTGGAGGTTCGGAAGTAAGTACGTAGGTTGGGAAGTTATTCAGCTTTTATGTACTTTCATTCCTTCTTGGATACTGGATGTCAAACCTCTTACTGCAGGGAGTACCGGAGTTGTATAATGGAGGTTGGAGTCATCGTCTTCCTCTTCCTTTTCTTTCTACTCTTAGTCATTATATTGATTTCATTGAATAAATGTTGATCCAATGGTTAAAATCGAACATAATAATCTAAACAATGTATGTAGTGAATCAAAATTTATGCTGGTGCAACAATACAGGTGATGTTGGAAACTTAAAAAGTAATGATACTAAGGCGGAACATGAGCAAAATCTTTTCATTACTAAAAGGAGCAATATTACAATCTTTGCAATGTAAACTTTAAGGCTGCTGATAATTTAATTGACGACCTCCAAACGAATTGCATTTCTTTCAACAAAAACAAGCAATTGTACACATTTCAAGCAATTTCTATATATTTCATATCATATGGTATACCACTCCTTCCATCGAATGGTCAGTGTAAAGCTACCAGACTTTTAATAAACACCATCAATGAACAAATAGATGAAACTGTAAAAAGAAACCCAAAAAACCCTTAGTATAAATGGAACCTCTAGGTTAGGATTATAAAATTAAATGTTACAAATCTTGACCTAGTTGACATTACCAACTGTTTTTGTGCTTCCCAACCTCTATGTTAGGAATTACAACTTCGAAGTTGAGATTATGCACAAGAAACGGCAAAATAGAGGAAAAATAAATTGTCCTCTCTTTTCAGAAACGGATGACCCTAACCTCCATTATCCAATCTGGGTACTCCCATTTAAAAGGGTTTTAACATCCCATTTTAAAGAACTACCCAAAGTACGCAACCGAGTACTCAATTCACAATGTAACTATCTGAACCTTTTGCTTTTTAAAACTGAATTGGACTCTGAGGTTAGCTCAATCTTTTGTTAATATAACACTAGGAATTGTGCTTCCACAATGCCTTTTTTACATTATAGTAAAAATTGAGGGGCACAAAACAAAAAGTGTGATTACTGTTTTGTTTAAAACATGATAAGGTTTTTTTTGATAATTTTGAAACCTAAACGCCAAAATCTGTAATTTTTAAAAATATAATAGAGGGCGCTTTTCTGGTAGGAAGCGCCCTCTATTATAAATTTTATAATTACGGTACGACCCCAAAATATCTATAATTTGCGCAATCTGTGTACCTTTTAATAATTTTTAAAACTTATAATTATTCTCCTAAGTTAGCTCAATATTTTGAATATATAACTCTGAATTGTGCTTGAACAATGCTTTTATTACATAATAGTAAAATATTAATTCAAAAAAGTAATACTGTTAAGGCCAGTTTTGTTTAAAAAATGAGAAGACCTTTTTTGATAATTTTGAAACCTCAACAACAATTTCTGTAATTTATAAAAATATAATAGAGGGCGCTTTTCTGGTAGGAAGCGCCCTCTATTATCAATTTTATAATTACGGACCGACCCCATCAAACTGTTTTATTTTCGAAATCTGTGTACCTTTTAATAATTTTTAAAAGGTATTTCGACTCTGATGTTAGCTCAATATTTTGAATATATAACTCTGAATTGTGCTTGAACAATGCCTTTACTACATAATAGTAAAATATTCTTCGTTTGGTACAGCTTCTCCAAATACCTATACTAGAAGTAGATCTTTTCAAAATAGATATTTCGGAAATAGATCTTTTAGAAAAAAGTTATTGGTGGTTTGGTTGTCAATTAAAAATCCTCTTTTAAATTGTGAGTGTTTGGTTAAATTATTTTTAAATCACTTTTAGATTATTAATTTACCAAAAAGGGTATAAGAGAGATGAGTAATATGTTCATTCTTGAAATGTAATTGCTTCAACCTTAACCATAAAAACTTAATTAATCATCCAACTAATAATTATTTGATGTAAATATATTTTCAAAACATATATTTTCAATAAAATAAATGTACAATTATTTTGTTTCTCTATGTTTTATTTCAAAAGAGAAGTGTTTATTTAGATTTGTGAAGTTTTACATCTTCAATTTTATTTGATCGAAGTTAATTTTCATTAACATTTCATCAATAGAATATCATGTGACTTTTCAAATCATTCTCTTTAAAACAATTCAATACAAAAATAGTACCATCTTTAAAATTATATATAAACAACTCAAAATCTAACAACAATAACAGAAAATCAATATTGCAACTGCAATATATATATATTGCAGTGCAGTATATATATACTACTGCAACTGCAGTAGTATTTGCAGTTGCAGTAGTATACTGCCTTTGCAGTATATACTGCAGTATATATATATTGCAACTATATATATACTACAACTACTGTATATATATATTGCAGCTATATATATATACTGCAGTATATATTGCAACTACAGTATATATACATATATATACTGTAGTTGCAGTATATAATATATATATACTGCATTTTTGAGTATATAATTGCAGTAAATGTATACTCTTCATTTGAAGTGCAGTATGTATACTGCAATATAAACTGTACACTGCAACCAAATTATATATATTGCCATATATATATTGCAATGTATATATATATACACACTGCAACAGTAGTGTGTCAATTGCAGTATATATACATATCAATTACAGTATATATATATATATATATATGAACCATAATAATAAAAAATCAATTAACATCAATTGCAGTATCTATATGTCAATGAACCATGATAACAAAACCAATTGCAAAATACAGTGTATATATATATGTATCTCAATAAACCAATAACAAAACTAATTGCAATATATATATAAACAATGTATATTACAAATATGACATATATTATTTATGACAATAAGATAAAAAAGTGGTAATATCAACTAAAACCAATTGAAAAAAAAAAAACAAAATATAGCAAACTTATCGGTTAGAGAAGATTTCTTAGAAGTTTAGATGACATAAAAAGTAAATGAATGTGGAGGCTATATGTTTATATTTATAATGAAAGTGTAATAGGGTTATAAGGGTTTAAAGAAATTAACAAAATAAAATAGGGATATATTAGACTTTTTAATATTTTAAATGAAGCTGAAAAAGGTCTACTTGGAGAAGCTGATAATATGAGCTTCTCCAAGTAGATCTTTTTCAGCTTGTTTAATTCCCCAAAAGCTCTACTAGGATGTCCACCAAACAATGCAAAAAAATTCAAGTAGACCTTTTGGCATTAAAAAAGTACTTCTGACCAGTAGATAAGCTGTACCAAACGTATCATTATTCACAAAAGTAAAACTGTTAGGGCCAGTTTTGTTTAAAAACTGAGAAGGTGTTTTTTGATTAGTTTGAAACCTCAAGGACAATTTCTGTAATTTTTTAAACTATAATAGAGGGCGCTTTTCTGGTACGAAGCGCCCTCTTTAACAAAATTTTTATTTACGAAACTACCCCTCCATTTTGGTCATTTACGAAATATCTGTACGTTTTCATAATTTTTCAAACTTAAATCCACTCTCATGTTACCTCAATATTTTGTTAATATTTGACTATGAATTGTGCTTCATCAATGCCTTTTTTACATAGTAGTAATATATTTATTCACAAAACTAAAACTGTGACGGGCAGTTATGAATACACAATAAATAGGTCTTTTTTGATAATTTTGAAACCCAAACGTTAAATTCTGTAATTTTGTAAGATATAATAGAGGGCGCTTTTCGGGTTTTAAGCGCCCTCTATTAAAAAATGTTGGTGGTATATAAGGAGAAATTTCGAAATTGTAACCGGTTCATTCAACCATTCAGTGCAACCGTCGCCCTGCCCGTCTCCAATCACTCACACCGTCGTCGTCGTCCCAGCCATCAACTGAGCCTCAAACAGTGCCCAAACTGAATCTCGAGCATCTCCCTCTCCCACCAAATCGATGTCGACGTAACTCCGTCCATGCTTGGCCGTCCCTGTCTCTCCAACAATCGCCGCCGGCGTCTCAATATACCCAGGTGTCACAGCGTCCCACAGACACGGTCGCCTTTGTGTTATGTTACTTCTGTTCTCCCATAGTCTCGCCTCACTGGCTTGTTTGTGGAAATCAGCCTCAACGTCATCTTATGTCCTCATTGTCTCAGACGGCCTCTTTGCCACCTCACAGCAATGTAATCACAACATATTCAGCAAGGAATTCTTTCTTTTAATTTAATATTTCGATTAATCGGTTGCCACCTCACAGCAATGAAATCACAGCATTTTCATCATTTTCATGCAGATTAACACTATGGACCCTTTGGTTAGCAGTAGCGGCGAAGATTCTGAACAACAGCAAGAAAATATCAACGAACCTGCTACAAGAAAGTCAAAACGAAGAGGTCGGACAAAGTTAGAAAATGTGCTCAAATTAAAAAGTAAGGGAGAAATGATAAGGGTAGACGGACAGAAATCTGCTTCTGCTACATTAGGAAGTTTTATAGGCGTAGCGGTAAGAGAACAAATATCTATAAAATATGATAATTGGGATGTTGTGCCTGAGGAACTTAAGGACAATTTGTGGACGTCCATTCAGGTTTAAACTTTACTTATTTGTCAACACCCTTGATATTAATAAATTTGGTTTGACATATGAATGATTAATGTTTACTTGCAGGAATTGTTTGTCATTGACAACGAATGTAAGAAGAAGATTCTGGTTGTAGCCGGTAAGAGATGGAGAAATTTTCGGTCCATGCTGACTACTAAGTTTGTAATTCCTAACTTCAGCAATGTAGATGCTCTAAACTCTCCACCACAAATGTACGACTTCATTACTCAACAAGATTGGAGTATCTTTGTAAAGTCCAGAAGAGATGAGAATTTTTTGGTACGTTCATCTAAACTTGGTCGTTTTGTTAAGATATGATTACTGTTACAATTCTTGCATATTCTGTACCATTAATTTTTTAGGAACGAAGGAAGAAACAAATAGAAAATAGTAGAAAGAATGAACACCCCAGCCGGCTCTCACGTATGGGATACGACAGATTGAAGGAAAGATTGGTATGTTTTATATAAAGTTGTATATGTTTCAGTCAACTGTGCTTATATTTAGTCACAATTATAAGCATTTCTTTGCAGCAAAGTGAAAGTGACACCCAAGAGATTGACCGTTCTGTCTTATGGATAAAAGGACGTGAAAAGTCTGGAGTGTTTCTGAATGAAGCGACCAAAAAATGTGCAGACAAAATAGTAAGTTGCATACATGAAGTAATGGTAGAACATTTATATTGAAATATAGCTGTATCTTTTATCCATTAACTTTTCCCTTCAAACCGACGTACAAATTTATGTATTTCGTGTTGATAACAAATGCAGGAAAAAATCACTGAAAAAGTTATAAGTGGTGAAGTTCAGGTTGAGGGAACTAATGATATACTGACGATTGCCTTAGGAAAACCAGAGCCTTCAGGACGGGTTAGAGGGCTTGGACAATATGCAAGGCGAAAGGATTCGTTTACCCTTACAAAGAAAGAAAGATCTTCTGTTCCTGCAAATAAAGATGGATTCTACAAGAAGAAGCTTCTTGTCCTAGATGTTAATGGCATTCTTGCAGATGTGGACAAGCGGTCAAATTGGAAAAGTGGGGTAGCTGTATATGAGCCAACTGATTTGGAACACAACAAAGAGGCATTCACATTACCAAACTCTCAGATAGGTATAAATTTGTATACTTATTTATAGTTGATGTGCTTGGATTATAAAGTGTAATGCAAATCTTAATTTCTACTGTCAGTATATAAGAGGCCTTACTGCAAGGAATTTCTACAGTTTTGCCTTGAGAAATTCGAGGTTGGAATTTGGTCGTCAAGAATCTTGTATGCAACCATCTATACTGGTTTTCCATCTTTGTATTACTAAGCATTTTGGCCTATATGAAAATTCTAAATATTTGCTTAAGTTTGTCATAGAAATTCTTGTGTTTCTTTATGGTTGGCAGTTTTGTGTTATGTTACTGCAAACTTAATGTCTTCCAGGTGTAATTTAGATCCAATAGTCAACTTCATTGCAGAGGACCTTAGACCAAAACTTTGTTTTGTTTGGGTAAGTTAGTTATTAATTTCGTGTTGTTTTCAATGATTGACCCTATCAATATTACATTATATTTATTCCACATAGTATATTGGTTATATGCAGGATCAATCGTTTTGCGATAAAGTGGATCGAGGACCTGCAAAACCCATATTTTATAAAAATTTAGAAAAGTTGTGGAATTGTGGTTTCCCTTTTGTGCCATGGAAGCAGGGAGATTATGACACAACAAACACCTTGTTGATTGATGATTCACCAGAGAAAGCTTTCAATAATCCGGTAATGTGTTGCTTTTGTTAAAGGAAATGTATAAGCATTCAGTATGTTAGTTCTCATCTGTACGCCTATCATTCATTTAGGTACATAACATAATATTTCCATTTCCATACAATCACTGTGATGCTGCTACTGATTCTTTTCTGGGTAAGCACATGTCCAACACTTTGACTTCCTATTTGTTTGCTTCTATTTTATTATAATTGTTCATGTGGTCTACAACAGGACTCCATGGTGAACTTTGTACATATTTGGAAGGGTTGGAGAGAGCAGTTGATGTACAAAAATACGTAGAAGACCATCCAATCGGTCAACAACGTCAGCGTCAACATCATCAAGGCGACTATGTTTCATCATACTCATGGCATGCTCAAGCTATGTTAACTCGTGATCCTAGAAGTATCAGTGGCGTGAGGCACCGCTAAACTACACACACAGCACTTGGTAGAGAAATTGCATTTATTGTTTCACATTCATTCACTTTCTGTGTCACATTGTCTGTGCCTGTTAGTTCAAGTTATAGAAGTTGCTTTGTTTGCCTGGATATGTGTTCACTTTAAAGGAAATGCACAATTGTAATTCACTTACTTCATACCCATTTTGGTGCAGTTCAGATCTGGGAGGTTACAAAAATGGCAAAAGTCTAAGGTATTTACTGTGTTGAAGTTGCTTTGACATATAGCCCGCTTTTGATATGTATATTTCCTTTTATGGATGTCTACTGGCAGACTAGGGATCGTAGCTATCTGTAGTTATTGATCATTCTTAAAATTATTTTTTCCATTCTCGTTGCCCGTTGAGGTCTAACTTGCAACGTACTTACTGACCTATGAGCACCTATTCGCATAATTTAATGTTAAACTACTTGTGCCCATAACAGGTTTATCAGACCACACCTCATATTCGTGATACAAACCACTTGTTTCTTGATGTTCCTTCACTCAAGGATAAAGTGGAAGAGTATGTCAGCAACATGTCTGTGGCTGGATCGTGGAGGGAAAATGCTATTAAAGCCACTAATGCATGGCTTAAAGAAGGGCTCAAACACCGATGCATTACCGGGGTTCTTAACTGGGGGGTTCCTGTTCCACATCAAAGGTTTGAGGATAAGGTATAATAGCAAGTGCCACGATAGTTGCACTTTTTTTTGTTCATGTAAATGGTGTACTCAGTACGCTGTCACATTATTAACTGCAGTAGATAGTCAGTTGCTGACGGTGGGTCTTGTGAGCTTTTTGGCAGCATCGTGTATTTGCGTGGCACATGTGGGCATGGATAGGCAGATACACTCACACATCTCGGACAGTTATGGCAGTTAACTAATGTAGATAGTTGCTGCAGTCTGATGCTGAGCAGTTGTATGGCAGTTATTAAGAGGTGACTACAGGTTTGCTTTTGTGTAAAATGCTAGTTGGAGCCAGCACAGCTAGGCGGTTGGGCTTGTCAACTGCAACCTGTATTTAAATGTTGCTTAAAGGCTGAAATAGGGAGAGAGAGAGCGAAGTAAGTGGACTCACTTGGGCTGTTGCCTTATAAACTTGTGTATTGTTTCCTACTTCAATAAAAGAGAGACTTGAGTTGGGTTAGGGGCGAAGCCCGTAAGCTTGTTGTCTGCTGTGCCTTATTGTTATTATTATGTGCTGTTAGAGTAGTGCATTGTGTGTAGGAATTGCTTGGCAGTTTGCAGGCAAAGTGCAGGTACACAAGGACGTTGGGCTGTTCCAGAAAGACATCAGGCTGTGTTGGAGTGTAGCAAACTATGTGGGGGTTGACAGGCTGTGTTGGTGCACAGTTTCGTGGAAATAAGTGGCAGCAGCGTACTGCACTGTTTGGATGTAGTGTGTGTGGGAGATAGGCTGCCTAGGAACAGCCTTTCTAGCGCCAGCCCGCTGAAAAATTTATAGGCAGAAAGTAGGGGTGTAAATCTTGTGTCCTAAACTTGAAATTGCAAGTATGTCGCTACTGGAATCGATAACTGTGAAAAAGGTGGGAAACCTTATGAATGCAATGGAGTTCAAATATCCTAAATGCAGGGTATATGATGGTTTATTATTTTTCAGTGTTTCATTTTCTGTATTCATGTGCATGACTATAACTTCATCTACTGTAGTTGTTTTTTGCTGCTGGATTAGGGTTATATTGAAGTTAAAATGTGCATTATCCTCCAATGTGACAGTGTCAAGCCTCATAGTAAAATATTTATTGCAATAGAAAATTGCAAGTATGAGTCTGCTCGAGGAGATGAATGTGAAACATGTGGAAAACTTTTGAATGCAATAGAGTTGCAATATCCTAAATGCAGGGTATATGATGGTTTATTCTTGGTATCGGGTAGCTACAGTTTTCGAGGACTGTCTGGAGCAAGAACCTTAGTGAATATCTTGATGGCTATTCTTTGTGATGTTGTCATTTGTTATGATGGCATAGTTAGAAATGTTTCTAGCAACTTTATATTGTACGTTGAAAATACAGTGAATGTTGGAAGTAAATTTAAGAGTTTCCCTAGGATTAAAGCAGTTGGTATGCTTGCTATTGTTGTCGGCGTGTTTGTGTCAATGAATGTTGCTCTTGTAAGCAAAATGTTGAAGATAAATGTTCCAATAAATCATGTCTGATGTTCCAATTGCAAGACACGGATGTATCACTACATATTAAGTAAAAGTCACATATTCTTGCCAACCTGATCTTTGTGATGTTGTCATTTGTTATGATGGCACAGTTAGAAATGTTTCTAGCAACTTTATATTGTACGTTGAAAATACAGTGAATGTTGGAAGTAAATTTAAGAGTTTCCCTAGGATTAAAGCAGTTGGTATGCTTGCTATTGTTGTCGGCGTGTTTGTGTCAATGAATGTTGCTCTTGTAAGCAATCTATTGAAGATAAATGTTCCAATAAATCATGTCTGATGTTCCAATTGCAAGACACGGATGTATCACTACATATTAAGTAAAAGTCACATATTCTTGCCAGGCTATTCTTTGTGATGTTGTCATTTGTTATGATGGCACAGTTAGAAATGTTTCTAGCAACTTTATATTGTACGTTGAAAATACAGTGAATGTTGGAAGTAAATTTAAGAGTTTCCCTAGGATTAAAGCAGTTGGTATGCTTGCTATTGTTGTCGGCATGTTTGTGTCAATGAATGTTGCTCTTGTAAGCAATCTTTTGAAGATAAATGTTCCAATAAATCATGTCTGATGTTCCAATTGCAAGACACGGATGTATCACTACATATTAAGTAAAAGTCACATATTCTAAACAAAGGAGATCACTTTGAAGGGCAGATTTGTTACAAAAATAATAAGGTCATTTTTTAAAATATAGCAAACTACAAGTGCAATTCTGAAACTTTAGAAACATTTTAGAAATATATCGTAATTTCTCAAATTTTTGGGGTCATTTCGTCATTACAATATTTTACATTAGAGGGCGCTTCCTACCCAATAAGCGCCCTCTATTGTCAAATAAAATAATTACGAAACAACCCTAAAATTTAAAAAATTACGAAATATTTACAAATTTGAGAATTTAAATCTCAAGATTTTGAATTTTAACCTGGCGGTTGGGATTCCCAATCTCGAGGTTGAGATTCCTAACATGGATTCCCAAGTCCCAACCTTCATTTAATTGTTGCGTTTCGAATTTTAACCTCAAGATTGGGATTCCCAACCTGGAGGTTGGGAATCCCAACCTCGAGGTTTCGCTTTTTAATATGGATTCCCAACCTTCATTTAACATCCATGTTTCGAGTTTTAACCTTCCCAACCTCGAGGTTGGGATCCCAACCTAGAGGTTGAGATTTCTAACATGGATTTCCAACCTTCATTTACCATCCATGTTTCGAGTTTTAACCTTCCCAACCTGGAGGTTGGGATTCCCGACCTCCAGGTTGGGATCCCAACCTAGAGGTTGACATTTCTAACATAGATTCCCAACCTATATTTAACATCCATATTTCGAGTTTTAACCCCGAGGTTGGGATTCCCAACCTCCGAGTTGGGAATCTCAACCTTCAGGTTGAGATTTCTGATATGGATTCCCAACCTTCATTTAACATCCATATTTCGAGTTTTAACCCGGAGGTTTGGATCCCAACCTCTAAACCTCTAGGTTAGGAATCCCAACCTTCAGGTTGAGATTTCTATCATGGATTCCCAACCTTCATTTAACATCCATATTTTGAGTTTTAGCCCGGAGGTTGGGATTCCCAACCTGGAGGTTGAGATTTCTCACATGGATTCCCAACCTTCCTTTAACATCCTTATTTCAAGTTTTAACCCGAGGGTTCGGATTCCCAACCTAGAGGTTGGGATCCCAACCTCCAAGTTGGGATCCCAACCTTCGGGTTGGGAATACCAACCTCCAGGTTGAGATTTGGGACATGGATTCCCAACCTTCATTTAACATCCATATTTCGAGTTTTAACTCGGAGGTTGGGATTCCCAACCTCGAGGTTGGGATTCCCAACCTAGAGGTTGGGATTTCTAACATGGATTCCCAACCTTCCTTTAACATCCTTATTTCGAGTTTTAACCCGGGGGTTGGGATTCCCAACGTGGAGGTTGGGATCCCAACCTCCGGGTTAGGAATCCCAACCTCCAGGTTGAGATTTCTGACATGGATTCCCAACCTTCATTTAACATCCATATTTCGAGTTTTAACCCGGAGGTTGGGATTCCCAACCGGGAGATTGGGATCCCAACCTCCACGTTGGGAATCCCAACCTGGAGGTTGAGATTTCTGACATGGATTCCCAACCTTCATTTAACATCCATTTCCAACCCGGAGGTTGGGAATCTCAACCTGGAGGTTGAGATTTCTAACATGGATTCCCAACCTTCCTTTAACATCCTTATTTCCAGTTTTAACCCGGGGGTTGGGATTCCCAACCTCGAAGTTGGGATCCCAACCTCCAGGTTGAGATTTGGGACATGGATTCCCAACCTTCATTTAACATCCATTTTTTGTTGTTTTAACCCGGAGGTTGGGATTCCCAACCTGGAGGTTGAGATTTCTAACATGGATTCCCAACCTTCCTTTAACATCCTTATTTCCAGTTTTAACCCGGGGGTTGGGATTCTCAACCTCGAAGTTGGGATCCCAACCTCCGGGTTGGGAATCCCAACCTCCAGGTTGAGATTTGGGACATGGATTCCCAACCTTCATTTAACATCCATATTTTGAATTTTAACCCGGAGGTTGGGAATCCCAACCTGGAGGTTGAGATTTCTAACATGGATTCCCAACCTTCCTTTAACATCCTTATTTCCAGTTTTAACCCGGGGGTTGGGATTCCCAACCTCGAAGTTGGGATCCCAACCTCCGGGTTGGGAATCCCAACCTCCAAGTTGAGATTTGGGACATGGATTCCCAACCTCTATTTAACATCCATATTTCGAGTTTTAACCCGGAGGTTGGGATTCCCAACCTAGAGGTTGGGATCCCAACCTCCAGGTTGGGAATCCCAACCTCCAGGTTGAGATTTCTAACATGGATTCCCAACCTTCCTTTAACATCCATATTTCGAGTTTTAACCCGGAGGTTGGGAATCCCAACCTCCAAGTTAGGAATCCTAACTTGGAGGTTGAGGTTTCTAACATGGATTCCCAACCTTCATTTAACATCCATGTTTCGAGTTTTAACCTTCCCAACCTCCAGGTTTTAACATTAAGACTTCACCTCTAAACTTGTTTCAGCCTCTTACAAATCGTACCCTCAAAGTACATGTTCACATTACAACCAACAATTGCCAATCTAACTTTTACATTATATTCATACCCACAAAGCCACACACAAATTACACAAAACAGTCAGAACACGTTTTTAATATCTCATCCTTAGTTCATATCATCATATTCAGATACCCAAAGCAACCATAACTAGTCAAATATACTACCCACCCTAGAGAAACAGAGCAGCGCAGTTCTTCGTCAGTCCAAAATATCACACTCTTTCCTTTCTTAGGCACGGGGAAGACAGAAGAAGGGTGGTTGTGGGAAGTGAAAAGAGAGGTTGGCCATGGGAAGTGAGAAGAGATGTTAGCCGTAAGAAGTGACAAAATGGAAGGCCAGTGGTGGAGACTGCAGCACTACTGCTTCGCCTGAGAGGTTACGAAGTCAGAAGAGAGATTGGTCGTGGGAAGTGAGAAGATAGGGAGTACCATCAAAACTGACATAATGGAACGTTGGTAGACGAGAGGACATTGTTGCACTGCTAGCTGGGTGGAGAGGGTGATTGACGGGAGAAGTTGCGAAGGGCTAAGGAGCTTCTAATTTGCTCTGCCTTTATGCCTCCCATTTCATTAAGGATTTCATTAAGGGCATTTTTGTCTATTACTGCTCTTTTTTCTACTACCAAAACCAAAAGGGTTAGTGTTGCAATCCACCTCCTCAAATGGGTTATTTTTGCAATTATTTCTTAAATCAAATAACCGCTTAACACTTACAAAGAGTCCGTGCTATTGTTATCCATTAATGTTATCGTTGCCACCCTCGGTATAACTACATCCAATAATTTGTCAAATAGAGTTGTCCGTATAAAAAAGATGCTAAGATACCATTAGTCACTGTTAATAACACGTACCATTTAGAGAAGAAGTCCAACAACCGGGGCTATTTACAATCTGTTCAGTGTATTGCAAAAGGCAACTTCTTTTTTTGGGTGAAATGCAAAAAGCAACTTATGTAATTGAAATCAAACATCCATAGCATAAGTCAACTCCAAAAATTTCTGCATGAATAGGCAGAGAACTTTAAAAAACCATCGAATGAAACAAGAATCTACATAAATTTGGGGTTCACCATTTATAATTTTCTCAAGCGTCTATTATTTTACTCAAGCCATTTGAAAGTGAAAATCTGTCAGCAGTTACGTCCAAGGCCAATCCTTTTGCTCAATCCCAACACCTCGAACAAAAGCATATCACTATTGACTTGTATTTTGGCTGCGCCCACCACGCCCACGAGCACCCCGAGCACGTCCACTTGGTCTTCCACGGCCCCTACCAACTGAAGGAGTGACCACCCCAGCTTGCCTCTGCATAGCTCTTTCCTTAGCTCGCTCCCGTAGATTTACTATATTTGAGGCATTACTCACAGGGGACACCGGTTTTACTTCTGTCGACGTCACAGCGGAACTAGGTTGTTTAGGGATGTCTTGTTCTGCTGCTGAACTTGTTGCAGCAGTCTCATTAGGAACCAAGCCAGCTTCAGGAACCTGATCTGTTTCTGCAGCAGTTTGGTCATTAACATCATTTGACTTATCTGAACCTTCAGCATTCTCTTCAATTGCATCGCCTTCATCATTTTTCTCATCATTTACATCTTCATTAAATTCTGATGCTGTAACTGCAGCATCATCCTCAACCCTAGCTGGTGAGACCACAGGAGTCACAGTAAGTTCAGGCTGACCTTCACAAATTTCTGGGCTTCCCGCCACATTAGACACATCAGTAACCCCCTCAACATCAGTTAAATCAGGCATCAACTCTCCCTCTTCCCTCTCACTTTCAGACTCTTGTATCAACTGTCGGTTTTCTGGCTCAGCTTGATCTTTTGATCTATCATCAGATGCCATCTCCGCTCTTGTTGGCCTATCCAAATTCTCTCCTGAACCATCACTCTTATCATTCTGCAATTCCGCTTCACTAGTGCCATCAACCTGTTCTGATTCTTTTAGTTCCTCAGCCTTGTCTCCCGTATTGTCAACCTCTTCCTTCTCGGCATCAAGGCCTTCCTCATTAGAACATTGAGGTAAATCCCCAACAGCTTCAGAAGGTTCTTCAACTGCCATTTGAGAATCAATATTTTCTAATGGAGGTACAGCTTGTCCTCCAGCATCCTCAGGAGGGGAGTCACTTCCCTTCGACTTCTTCAGCACAGGTGCCACAACATCAGAGCTAGGTTCTCCTTGAACAGGTGACTCCTCACGCAACTCAGAAGTAGATGAAGCTTGGCGTTTACGGACTGAAGGTTGATTCTCTAGAGACAAATTTCTTTGAGTTTCTGTATCATGCAACTGTATAACTTTCCCAGTAATATTAGATCCGTCTGTCTCTGACATCTCTACATCACCACCCTGCGTAAGCGTCGGCCGAACCAACCTCCTTGTTTTCAGACGAGTTCCCGCAGTTGTTTTGGGCAGAACTGATCTCTCTTTTACATCTATTAGTTTGGCCGGTAATTGACCAGTTGCAGGTCCAGCTGAAGAACTTGTAACAGGTGCTTGAGTGGCAACTGTTGGACCAATTATCAGAATTAAATGCCAATAAGGGAGATAAAAATATCTATAGAGGTCAGATCAGAATGGCAACAAGAAGAAAATTCTACCTGTAGATGCTGCAGGAGCATCCGAGACTAAAGACGTTTCTAGAGAAGCAGCACCAGTTCCAGGCTCGCTAGAAACTGAACGTGCCACCCTTTCCAAATTTTCAACAGCTGAAAAATAGGACGAAGCATGATCATCCAAGGTTGTCCCTGAAAGATGCTTAACTGCTACAACCTGAAAAAGGTTCATAGAACTGGGCATGAGCATCGAAAAACAATAGCAACAAAATAACAGCTCCAGGTGACAAACAGCAGTTAGAACATATATTTTTAGGATAATTACTGGTTAAATTGGAATACACTAAATGTGCATCTTGAATGTCAAAAGAAAATGCTTTTCCCTACTTTTTGGAATGAAGAATAAAATAATATTAAAAAAGAAATAACTGCTTAAAATAAAGAAGTCTTAAAAGCACAATCAACAATCGTATTATGGATTCCCGGAACAAACAAAATTTTATCATTCAGAACTTCAAGAATGAATGGAAAAAATGTTGAATAATCTGATAGTTAAAGATTATTGTTACCTCCGGCAAATTGGTTTCAGCATTCTTGAGCTTTTCTAACTGATCTGAAAGGTGCTTCACAGTTAGCTTATGCTGCTCAAGTTCGCTTGAAAGCTTTGTTTTCCACTAAAATTGCAGAGAAAAAAAAAAAAACAAAAAAAAAAAAACAAAAGTAAACTGAATAAAAATTCAGTTTCAGATTAAAATTAGATGATCTCGCAATGTACTGTTTTTATGCTTTTTCTTTTTTTGAGTATAGAGAAATCCTAATGGATGTATGTACTGTAATACATTCACTTTATGGTCAAGCAAATTTTTTGATGCAAACAAGATAGGTCTTAGCAACAAATAAGGGATTGCTTGAAACATTGTACAGAGATGAATACTTGACTAACCTGATTTGCATTCTTAGCCAAATCCCAAATTGCTTTCTCCCCCTTCTGACGTATTTCTTTCTCCTTCTGATGGTCATCCTTCTCTTTCTTCAACTCCTCTCTTTGTCTTTCTACAGTTTTCTCTAGGATCTGGCCAAAGATAGTACAGAAGTTCAAAACAGAACAGTAGGGAAAAACAAGTTTAAAGGAAAACTAAATTGATTATTTTTGAACCTGTATCCTAGTATCTTTCTCCTCTTTTTCCTTCATGACCTGCTCGCCAGCAACATCACCAGTTGATCTTTTCCCTATAAAGGATATTAATAAGCATAAATTTTTTAGTTAAGAAAAATAACCTAAATCCAAAGTAAGCAAGATTTTAAAGTCCAAAGTAGTCAATCCAGATGCTGGATTTCCAAATTTAGAGAAATTAATAAACACTAGTAATGGAGTTAATTAATTTAATCCAAGAAGAATATAACTACCTTGCTTCAAGTCGTCCAACTGTTTGGAAAGAGATTGGTTTTCTTTGATCATATCCTCCTTTTCCTTTGACAAAATGTCACATCTCCTCTGGAAGATACCAATTTAATGGCAATAAAAGTGTTACATAACAAAAAAAAGAAGAAAGTAGAACTACATAATCATCAGAAGTATAATAAACTGATAAACTACACAAGAATAAGTTGTTTAACTACCCTTAGCTGAGCTATCATCTTCTTCTGCTTTTCCGTCTCTGACTTCCTCATAGTCTGCACATAAGATCAAATAACAAATACATATTGAGGACACACCAAGCTAAACCTAGATATTACCTACACTATAACTCCATCTGAGTGTACCTCTGCCTGTAAAACATCATTTAGCCTCTTCTCCATCTCATTCAGTTCTGATTTGCTGTTAGCAACTTGTTGCTCTAATTGCAAAATTGAATCCTGCTTTTCAGAAACAAGGTTCTTCATTTCCTCTATCTCAACATCCTTACTTATCAGTTTTTCCTGGTGAAAACAAAAATTGACATGAAAACAAGAACCACAACATAATAGAAAGTAAAAATAACGAAGGGGAAGCTTCTTCATTTTTTCAACAAATTTACTATTTCTACCCCTTGAAATTGATTTCCTTCAACATCCTTTTCAATTTATAACAGATTAATACATCCATAAAGGCGGCATTTCACTCGGAAAAAATAAAAAAATAAAAAAAAAAAAAAAACTATGACATCCTTGCAACTAATGATAAAAATGAAACACCTATGACATCCTTGCATTTAATGGATAAAACTTAGCATAAAAGGTGCACAAGTCCTATCGGGACCAACAAGAAAGAAAATACATAAAGTGCAGTAAATTGTGTGTAAAACAAGAACTGGAAACTTTTTGATTGTGTTGAGCACAATATTTTCCATAATATACAGCCAAAGCTGTACCCAAGCTATTTTTCATGTTTTGTTTAACTTCAATTTTTTAAATTAGGAGCATAAGATTTTTCTTCGAATGCTAATTTATAAGACAACTTACAATGTTATATAGCTAAGCCTGATGCCGAACTATAATTATGAGACAAAATGTCCATCACAATGGGTACCAGGCTAGTACCAGCAAGCAGAAAGTTCAGAGACTAGCCTCACCCATGCAATTCCACAATGCAAACAATGTAAACCATTATGTCATGTAATTACATAGAGTAAATGAATTTCAGATAATTATAATAGTTAGCCTACCTCCATCTGTTTAACTTCAGCCTTCAGACGGTTGTAATCTTCCACATCTATATTTCTACACCTTTGATGTAACTTCATGAAATACTAACTTTTAGAAAGCTGCAGTAAACAATTATATGGGATTGAAAGCAGTTCAACAATGCAATACCTCAGAGACCCTCTTTTCCAGGTTATCTTTCTCCATCCTCTGCAATTCAATCTCCTTCTTACATGCTTCAACTTCAATTTGTTTGTCCTTCAGTAGATTTTCTAGATTGTCACAATCAGCCCTTGCCTTTTGGGCCACCTCACGCAATTTCTACAATCGTATCAAAATAAGAGTTCACTTTTTAGGAATACCAACAAATCACCTTGATAATACAATCTATAATAATGAAAACAAATCTTTAGTTTCTGAGGTCCAGCCTGAGACATACCTGGCACTCTTCAAAATTGTACTTGTTTTCCTCTCTGAGTTGCATGTTGCTTTCACGAAGCAAATTCATTTCCCTAACCTGCAAGAAGCATTTAACAGTTATGGAAAAAAAAAAAAGAAAGAAAGAAAGAAAGAAAGAGAGAAGAAAAGAAAAGCAACAACAGATGAGTTATTAGCAACAAAGTGACCATAGTAAATAGTCGCAGAGATGGCAAAATATGCAAAATACAGATTACTTAGCGTAAAATAATAATGACAAAAACAAGAGCAGAGCAATACATATAAAAGCACATGAGAATGACAATATGCTGTGTTTCTATGCTGTCATTACTGCAAGAAATAGAACAGACCTGATTTTGTAGCAATTTGATCTCTTCCTCAGTCAACAATAAAGCTCTTGAATTTGCACGTTCAGCATTAAGTGATGCTTGAGCCTTCTCTGCTGCCTTATGAGCACTCTCAAGCTACAGAGTCAAGAGATATATACACTTAGTGGATGAATCATTTGCAACATGTTACATGTCACAATTATATGAACATTAATACAACAACAGAAATGACTTACTTCTGATTGCAATCGAAGCTTTTCTTGTTTTAACAATGATATCTCTGTTTCTGACTGTGGCAGATTAGAGAACATAAGAAACTCCATGCAGCAAGAGAGTGAATTTTTTATTGCTAAAGCATACTTACAATTTCTTTTGATCTTCGAAGATAACTTATGACACTTTGCAAACCAGAATCACCAAGTGGATCAGAAACAGAGCCCCAAGAAGAACCCCCAACAGAGTTACGATCCTTCTCGGCCAATTGAATGTGCAATGCCTCAAGTCGACTGTGCAGTATTTTGTTCTGTAAAATTGAATCCAGTTGAGGAAATATCATTGTGCAAAGTCACAGAGTTAATTAATCAAATATAGGCAATTTCTGTTGAGAACAGTTAAATACTATGATTTAGGTCCGCCCTTACAAGCTTATATTTCTAGGTTGTATAAATACTGGCATGGGATCATAGATTATACAAGAAATGCACATGTTTAAATCTCAATCAAGAAATTGTATATACATTATATTGTTTAGGCTCTTACCTACAAGATTAAGCTTTTGCATTGTGTGACTGACATATAATACAGTTTGCAGATTAAAGTGGGCTTGTGGATTAGATTTTTTTTTTTTTTTTTGGCTGCAGATCTCAAAACCAGTCTGCAGTTTGGAGTACCACTCTTGATCTAGATCTAAAACTTTATAAAAAGTCAAGAATTGAGCGTCAAGTCATACAAAGCGTATAAAAAACCTTAAAGAGGAATTATTTTCTTACAAAGACAAAACAAAAGTAAAAATTACAAATACACTAACACACTGGTTAAGGTACACCACCATGCAACTACAATGACACATGTATACAACCACATATAGCGAAACACCAGAATTTCTTTTATTCACCTGTACCTTCTCAACAATTTATTTCAACATTTTTATTTGCCTTTGTTATTCAAACGGGCCAATCAAATTGACATATGCCTCTTCATCAGATAACTTAGGCAGGCAAATAGAAGCTTCTTCATTGGGTGATTTGAGATTTCTCTCGCTTAGTGAAATGTTTCTTCTACACTCAATCCACAGACAACCATTCTTGTTAAGAGAAATCTAATGCATGAACAAGGCAATCCAAAAAAATTAACTAATTAATAGTTGTTTCTTACATTTTCGATTTCAGCATAATACATAGTTGATGGCTTCAGTTTTGAAATAAACTACAAGGAGGTGACTATATTTTCGCAATATATTTCTTTTCAGTACATATCCCAATAACTTAAGATCTATATGTCAATTTCATTTGCCCCAATTGTGAATGAGATCAACTAGCATAGCGACTGAAAACTAAAAGAATTCAAATCAATGATTAAAGCTAAAAGCTTCAGTGAAGCAGATTGGGGTCTTTGTTTCTTATAATAATAATAATAATAAAGAAGCAGATTGGGGAGAAGAAGGCAAGTAGAAGAATGACTGACCTGTTCGTTAACTTCATCATACTTCTTCTCAGCTTCATTCTTTGATCTCTCTAACATCGATCTCTCCACCTCCCACTTAGTCTTTAATTCACTCTGTAATGAGGAAAAAAAAAATAGTGTTTGGACATCAATCAAAATAATCTATTAATTATTTTCAACTAACAGCCTCACAATTAGAGCAAGTTAAAAGTACATGTGTGAGATACTAAAAGTTGAAAACAAAAAGTTCCAACAACAGTTTCTGCGCTAAAGCTTCTCTGTCATATTTAAAAACAAGAGTGAAAAAATAATTACATTTTCAGCTTTGAATGCATCTGCTAATTTATGCAACTCAGATGCTTCCTCTTGCAATGAAGCCAAAGCTTGTGACGTTTTTGTCAACTCCTGAATTGTCTCAGACTGCAAAATAACCTGTGCAAAGAAAAAGTAATCCTAAGAAAGTCAATGGGATATGACGTTTGCAATGTTTATTAAGCATTATTTAACTTCAAACATAGGAAAATTCCAGCCACTGCTTACCTGCATACATATCAATTTTGATAAATACAGAGTAAAAATTTGATGGATAATGGTTATAACAAGGAAAATGATTTTCTAGTGTCCTGCAAGTCAGATCTAAGTTAAGCCTGAACTAAAAAATGTTTTCAGTTTTAAGTAGATGGAACTTCAAAAACATTGGCTTCATGAAATTCAAACTTGATTTTAGCATTCAAACCAAGCTTATGTATGCACCAGAAGGAGAATGCATCTGATTTAAAAACTGAAAAGGAAAAATTAACCTGTCTCTCATAATTGGTTTGGGCAGTACGCCACTTCTCATGCTCTTTCTCCAAGTCTTCTTTTATAGCAGAAAACTGAACTTCCATGGTGATAATTTGAGAACTACAAGGAAAGAGAATATTTGAGAATATCGAAGGAACAAATAATTGCTATTAAAATATGCAATGACATGGTCTCACATTTTAGCCGATCTTTCTTCCTTCAAACTTGTAATTTCAGCTTGAGCAGAGGCAAGAGCATCTTCTTTTACTACAGCTGCCAAGGCTACTGCCTCAGACTTCATAACATTTTCTTTTTCAAGCTCCAAGACCCTCTCTCTTAAAGAAATAATTTCAGCTTCTAAAGATCTCTTCAAATTTTCTGCCTAACGAATATTTTTAAATAACAAATTTTAGAGCAGATTAATTGAAATATTTCTTAAACTTAGTATTGAGAGCTCATAACATGGGAAGTACCTCAGTCTTGAAGTTTTCATGAGAAAATTCCATTTGCTTCAATGCATCTTCATTTACCTGAGCTATGCTCTTATACTACAAAATTGAAGAGAATTTCAAATCATTATTCCATTGCACAAGAGTAGTAGGCATCCCATTATGTAAGATAAGCACCTGAAGCATGTGATCCTTGTTGGCCAGTGATTCTTCCCTCAATTTTTCCAGCTCATCCTTTGCCTTTTGCAATTCTACAACAATCTAAAGCACATTAAACCAAAATAGAGTCAGATATGGACAGAAAGATCAGGAAAAAGAAAACCTTGAATTTGCACAATTGATTGCTGCAAAAAGAGATCTTCAACAGAGCAAGAACAACGCTAAACATCAAACAGGTATATCATAACAAACCAGAACTTTTTCTTCAAATAGGTTTCACATAAGTTGTAGTTAAAAGGGCAACTAAGTTTCTAAGTAGTAGGGATGGAAAGGGAAACTGTTATACAAATTTTATATCATATGAAAAAAAACGAACAATGTAGATGTGAGTCATGTGACCAACATACAATGTTCACAGACATGAAACTGCAAAATTAAAGATAGCAATGCTAAAATTTTCACACATCAGTACCTTAACCTTTATAGGACAATATTATTTGTGCATTTAGTAGTGTTCCAACATAATCATGTACATTGGATTAAACCATTACAAACTGACTATTTATATTGCTCACAGAATGTCTTAAGAATAATCCACATTGAAAAACATAAACAGAATAAAAGACTGGACATCCCAAAATTTTCATGTCGACATTCTAAAATCACACTCAGCATTAAGAGCAGCAGATTAAACAAGACAGCAATTTATAACCACTAACATAACACAGTTCTTTCAAAAGTACAACTGGAATTTTAATTCTTTACAGACACAACAAAAACAAAGCAATACAAAGTCACACTATAATAGTAAGTTTGATATTGCATGTTTGCATTTGAAAACTTCTACATAATTCCAACAGCTTCTGCAAGCAATTTCAATTCTAGAGTGACTGTAAATTCCCAAGCTTTACAAAGAGATTAGCCACAGGTAATAGTGAATATGCACCATTGTTAGTAGAACCAAAAAGTTAAATGAACACTACCTCATTAGTTGATAAAGAGGTTGATTCACCACCACTATCTGCCACAGCAACCTGCACAAATTGAACCAAGAACAAGGTAATGAAAATGTATCAGATTCAAAGGAGAGATATCACACTAATTGCAAAATTAACAGGGATAAAGATAATGATGGAAATGCAGGCTTTCTGGAACTGCAATTCGCTGCAACATGTATATGATTATATTTGGAACTTTAACTCAGACATTTTGTACACTAATAAAAATACACTTCAAAATCAAATTGTACTCACTGTCAATGACTCAAATCACACTAAACAAAATACATACCTTAGCAGCATCTGAAGATTTAATCTTTTTTTCAAGATCGGAAAGCCTGGCCTGATAAATGACAAAATTCAAAAAGCCATCAAACAAGTATTCTGTCTTATAATAACACAACAAAGAGGGATAAATTTGATGATAACAATGTTTTCCCCTTCTTAAAATAAAGGGGCATTTGAACAAAGCAATAACTTTTCAGAGATTAAAACCTCAGCTACAGCAGCCCTAGTCTCAGCTGCTGAAACAGCACGATAAGCATTATCCAAGTCCTTCCTCATTTCTTCAACTTGCTTTAAGCCATTTTTCAATGTCTGCTCACGATCAGATGCAAGAGTTCGAACATTGTCCCGCGCTTCTTGCAGCTCTTTCTTTGCCTCAGCCCATTCCCTCTGCAAAAAAATTCATTGGGCCAACATCATAAAATCAACTCTTACTCCTTTACACAATATAAGCTAGTACTGCAACAATTAATACATTGTTTGCTGTAGGATTGAGAAACAAGAATTAACAATTGCAAGGGAAAAGGAAAGCAAAAGCAGAAATAGCTAAGCATTGCATAAAAAAATCAAGATCAATGAATCAAAGTATCTGCAAAGGTTCCAACAAAGGTTCCAACAATCAACAGAAGCGATACACAGCATTCAATATCATCATATTAAAAACAATTTGGTACGGATATCTGTACATGGTATGATGTTGGAAACACAGTTCTAAACTAATGATCAACTTCTGAGACAAAACAAACACATCAAATTACAACATCACCACATTGAAAGGCTGGAACATACATCACAACTTCGGGTTATATTTCAGTTATCATACAAACATGAAAAATTATGAAAATGCAAAATCAGGGATATGCATTAAAATTAACTAGACCAATTTATACACAATAACCTTAAGTGGCAAAACTAGAAAAAGCAAAGACCATTCAAATAAAATATGAAACCACATTACAAACTCAAACGCATACATTGAATATACAGACAACCTTTGATGGCTTATTACATAGATTATCAATGAAGAAAATTTTTAAGAACCTTTTAAAACACACCTCAACTTGTTTTATGTACTCTTCTTGTTTTCTCCTCTCTGCAGCTCTTGCTTCCTGATGTTCCAATAACAAAAGTAAAACAACTACTAGGGCAGATTCTATGATCATTAAAAAAAAAAAAGGCACAAGGAAAGCTACCTCACGAATTTCCTCAGCACTTTGAATAGTGTCCAAACTAGCCTGCAGGAAGCAACATTAGAACATTTGAAACATTTACGATATGGAAAATTGAGTAAGTTGCACTCCTAACCTGCAAACGACACACTCTCTCCGACAAACTACGAACTTCATCGGCAGCTCTGTGTTCAGCATTTGACAACATCTCTTTTTCATGCTTTAAAATAGATACCTGTAATGGAAAAAGATATTTAGTAAATATCTCCGAAATAGAATAATATACTTAGTTCTACTCAATATAACGTCCACCTCCATATTTAACTTCCGAGAATGCTCCTCAGCTGCGTTCAAAGAGTCTGAAGAATCACGTATCTTTCGTTGGTAGTCAACGATCAGCTGTGAGAACTCCACATTTCTAGCTAAAATGCCATTAATTTCAACTTTCTGCCAAATGCAATGTGCAAATAAAGGATATGTCAAGATCACTTGTTACAAAATACACAAAATATGTGGATTATTTCATGAAGTATATGATACAGCAAGTGCACAAAATCAGATTATGCAATATCAATTTCACCTGATGTTCAGCTTCTTTCACAACACCATCCAGCTTTTCCCTAGCAAATTTTGCTTCTAAAGCCAACTTATCACGCTCTGATCGTAGGGAAATGATCTCACTCCTAGCAATATTAGACAAAAAATATTAATGGTACAGTGTTCACATCAACTAAAAACCTAATCCAAAGCCAACTTAAAATATCTATACAGAAATTTAGAGCATTTCTTCTGAGTTGCATTAAATCCATAACCATAAATAGTCAACCAAGCCAACACCAATTATATTGAACAGAGTGAAGCATTACATTCTATAACTAAAGCCAGAGCAAGCACCCAGAAGACCATTCTCAAGTGAAGTTGGTCAGAAAATCATGACAAACATAAGGCATTGAAGATCTTTTCAAGCATCAAAAATCGAATTTAACTATAAAATGTAGAATGCATAGATTTAAAGATAGCTTTACCTAGACTTTGCTAAATCTTCTTCGAGACATCTAGTCTTCTCAGCTGCCTTTTCTTGGGCCTTTTTAGTAGCTTCCTGTATTTAGTAACAAAAGAAATAGGAAATTAGCTACCCAAAACAATAAAACTAAGTAACTCATTCTACCAGGAACAGGAAGAAGAAGAAGAATAAGTTATTAATAAATCATACCTGGGAACCTTCAAGAAGAAGTAAGAGGTCCCTTCTTCCATCCACTGCAACAACGGAACAACAAATTATACCAGAAAACCAACAATATAGTTTTCACACTACAGCGGGAGATACAGGAAAAAGACTCTTTTTTTTTTCCCCTCTCCTTTGCAAACAAGAAACAGATGCAATTCTATTGATGAAGTAAATCAGTACAGAAAGGTGAATTAGAAGTCAACAGAAAAACTAGTTAAACCTTCAAAAATCCTAATATTACTGGACATACAGAAAAACAATTTAATGCAAAAAGGCAAAAGATGATTATCGAAGTAGCTTGGACAGCTCCAGTACCATGGAAATGAACATTCTAGTAGATTTTATTGCCCCTGGGGTTACAAACATACTGAATCTAGCAACCTTTAAGTGTGTAATCCAGGGAAAACAAAAGCAAAAAAACAAAAAACAAAAAATAAAAAATAAAAAACAAAAGGATAAATGCATTGTTAGAGTTTACATACTACTGTCGGTTGCTTCCTATATGTTTAAGCTTTAGTGGATTATTGGTTCCTCAACAATCATAGTCATCACGTTTTTGCTGTTACTAATTGCAAGGAATTAAGGCATCGCAATTATTAACACAGCAAATCACTGACTAAACAGTAAACAGAATCAATCATTGATTCGAACTCATTTAACCCTAATCTACATTGTTTTTTTCATTCATGTTTGATAGGAACAATCAAATTATGTAATCAAATTATGTAGATGAAACAAAGTATACAAATAGATCCTACACAAAATTAACTGTGGCATAAGCAGACTCTAAACAATAGGAAAGGAAAGAAGCAGTCCATCTAATGTAAATAATGAGCCTCAATATCCTTGCATGAGGGCTCCACGTGTTAAATATCAAAAGTTGCCAAAATAAAGTTTTGGCACTGAAGAGCAACAAACTTGTCTTTTCATGGCCACATCATTCTCTTAAAATGATCTTCCATTGCATAAGTTTCCTCTTTTTATCCTTTTACCCACTCAGCATTTTTATATAGAGCCAAGGACTGTGCAGAATGTAATAGCACAATGCCCAATAAAATGAGATAGAAATAAACCTGGAGCAGTATCAACAGATTGCGTAAATGATGAATGCAGTTTTTGTTCCTCTTCATAAAGCCTTTTATACATAGCAACCTATTTTGATAAAAATTGATAACGAATTAAAAAAGAACATTAAAAATTTGAAAATGACACTACATCACGCATGTGTAATGGAAAGAGAATATGAGTTATTTAGCTGATCTAAGGGGGGTTAAAAAAAAGAATGATAGGCCACAAAAGGCTCACAGAGGTGTGAAGAGACTCAATCATGCGCCCTTGCTCTTCAGCTCTTTGTAACACTGCAGCTACTTTACTTGCAGCTTCATCAGTATGTTTCTTGATCTCCAATTCAAACTTTTCCTGCAAGTCCACAATTTCCCAAGATAAACTTGTAAATTTGAAATATTCCATATATGAAAGCAGTATGAATTTCAGCCCAACAAATAAAAATAACAAAAGATAATAGACATATCTGAACTTTTCCTTGGTTACCTTGAATTCCATCTCTCTACTTTCAATCTGTTCAGAAAGACTTCGAACCAGGCTCCTGAGCTGGACATTCTGCTCAACTAATCCATTTATGTCCTTAAAGGTCAACTGCTAATGGTTTTGCCAGAACACACAGTTACACGTTTTAAATCAATTATAAAAATAAACAAGCTCGGTTAGAAATTCAAGGCAAGAAAACCGAAACATACGAGGTGTCCTGAAATGACTCTTTCGGCATCAGATTCTGCATTTATCTCAATAGTAGCAATAGCTGTATCTTCATCGGCATACTCATGTCCACAACGAAGTTGTATATCACGACATTCCTTGAGAAGCACTGTCACCTAAATACAGTCAATAGAATTTATGAGCTAGAGGTCTAATTACCGAAATTACAATTGATGGATTCAATCAATGAACCTTTTCTGGCACTTTTTAGTGGTATATGGTTATTGATGATATCATGTATTTATTTACAAGAACAAAGGCATTCATGGAGGGCTGCACAGAGGGGGCTGATTGATTGCTCAAACATGCCTCGAAGCTTGTTCGACATGACTGAGGTGTATCTAAAATTTAAAAAGTTATCTTTGGAATTGAAACAATGAAAAATAACAATGGCAAGAAGGCCATGTAAACAGCACCAAGTGACAAACTGTTTGTCTTTAAGATTCAAAAAGGATAATATGACTATCCAATGACAATAAAACTAATACACTTTCCCTAATAACAATGTTAATAAAACATACAACACCAACAATAATTTTGAGTCTTTGACAAGTTCCCGTTTCTTATTAAAAACAATATTAATAATGATTTGGGAACAAAAAGTCAAAAATTGATTTATGGAACATAAATGAGAACAAAGGATTCTCTACTTCCATATTATTTCTGAGCAAATTACACAAATAAATATAAAATATTACCATCATAGTCAACAAACTGGCTTAGTCATAGAAACTGAACTCTATGAAAGACAATTGCACTTGGATTCAGTGTTGATCTGACTTTTACTATGTTTTGATGTGAAATAAGAAACAATAAAATATTATTATACTTAAAAGTAGGAGAGAAAAAAATAAAAAATAAATTAATCTTATCCATTCATTTGTAAAGTTTGTCACATGTCAATGGATCTTCAAAACATCAACAAAAATCAAATCGACATTGGATCCAAATTCAAAACAATTACGTCATCCAATCCAAGTGGTGCAATTCATATACCTGTTTCTGAAGGTCAGTAATCTCCTTCTGAGCCAGATTGTACTCACGTTCATGCCTCCTCAAGTCAGCCTGAAACAAAAATGAATTAGCACCATAGGAGAGAAAAACAATCTAACCAAAAAAAAAAAAAAAAGATTTGAGTAACATATTTAAAAACCTTTAATTCCTGAACGGTTTTCTGTAAATTTAACTGTTCAGAGACAGAGTTCTGCAATTTTTGGTTGATCAAAGAGTACGCCTCAACCATCCTTTCATATTCCGCTGCATAAACAAAATTTTTATTAGTGCATCAGTTTATAATTGTCAAAAAGAATAAACACAGCCAGCCTAAGCTCCTCAAGCAATAACTTAACCATGGTAAACGATAAATTCGTGAAGTCTATAGTATATGCTTATGCTTTTGATACTCAAATTTATGGACATTACAGAATAATAAAAATTCTAATAGACTAAAGATAATCTGATCACACATAGTTTCCGTAAACACTCATTCTTCATCATTTGTGCCGTATAGAATTCCTTCACAAAATCAGTGATAGCTAACCAACATTATTAGAACTTGCCCAAACTCCTAGTTATTTTGCGATCAACTAATCATTAGATCATTGCACCAAAATCGAAATTCTTCAATTCCAGTGGAATGTGCAGCTAATGAACCCCCAATTAACTGAAGCATATTACATCTAAACTAACAATATTTAGTTTAAGCACCACAAGATACAAATGATCAAAAAAGTCTTCTCTCCAAGATTATCCCTTAGAAAGAAAATGTTATTTTATTGTCTCTATGACATAACACTCACAAGCAATCTCAAATACAGGATTTAAAATAACATAACAAGTTTTAAGTAGCATAAGGCATGGCTTTTGGCATGTGATAATAGATTTAAGTTTTTTACTCTGAAATTACCACCAGAAAACAATCTTCCCTCCTCAACCATTAACACATTTAAAATTAGGAGGCAATGGAGCAACAAATTAATCACTATGAACTGAATTTATCAGCCTCTTTCTTAATATCAATCGGTTTTTTGTATTACCTCTTTCATCCAAAATGACACCAGCTTTCTCTTCTAATTCATAAAGGACCTGCAAAAGCATCCAACCTAATTTAGCTTCCTATCTCAAAGAACTTGCACGTCCATAAATTTGATAAAAAAGAAAAGATCAATTTTTATTGTAAAAAACTTAAATAAATATTTCCAAACATGATATACTAATCATCTAAAGGAACCAGGAGAATAACTGCTAAAGCCTTCAAATCAAAGATAAAAGAATGTCAAAGTTACCCTAAACAAGAAACAGAAAGATCCAAAAGATACATTTGATCCAAATGCATGCAGGAAAAGATCTAAAAGGAACACCCTTTTAAATGTAAAAAAGCATAATTCACGGCGCACAAAACAACAGAACTATTGAACAAGAAATTTGCCCAAAATAGCCACGTTTGCGAATTAATGATGTTATGCTAGAATCTAGGATGTTTCTGATCAACAAGATACAACACTAAAAGTGCCACAATGTCCTATTCCTTAACCGCTGAGAAAATAATCTATATCCCTCCTTTATGCAAACCATCCCTATGTTATCACGTTGTGACAACAAAATACTGCTATTCCACGAATATCACAGAAAAGTAAAGTAACCAAAAACATCCACATTTACAATTATATGGAATCCGTAAAAATAACAATTGCTTAAAAATTAGGTGTCACTAAAAGTACAGCAAACATACTCGCTGCAATACTGCTTCGGATTCCTTTCTTCCCAACTGTTCATGTCGCAGACCATCAACAGCCTCTTGGTATTTTGCATATATTTTAGCCAACTGCAATAACATGTATATCAAACCTAATCTAAATCGATAAAAATCTGAAACAGATGAAACAACTAAAATTATTAAAACGCACACTCCAGCCATCACGCAGAAGTGAAGCAGCTAATGCTGTTCCTGAGACACCTTCAGGAACCTTTGGCACAAGCAAGCGATTATCCTCAGCAATGTCATTGGTATCAAATGATTTTGGCCTGCTGTAGTAAGACAATTAATTCAAAATTTACATATTAACATTCCCACAATTAAAGACTAAAAAATTACTCATTTGATCAAAAAGACTGTATATTATTACTATAGGTCTAAATTACACAGTCAATACAATTTATGACCTGCAAACAACAAGATAGACACGGAATGCAATATCTGTTCAACACACAAAATAAAAAAGTAAGAAGCTGCATATGCAAAACAAAGGAAGTAATTAAACTTTTTCTTAAATTTTGATAAATGTTGTTTTGATGCATTGATTGGATAACAAGTACAACTGAGAATTACAATGATAAGAAGCCCACAACCCTACACTTCAATTCACTAGTCGGTATAGTAGAAGCCAAAAAAGAAAACTAGATCCACAACTATGTCCTGTACTCACACCTGAGTCTATGAAAATAGATCTAGATTAAACTTCTAATCTTTTTACTTACGAGAAATAACACTATTTTATTATTATAAACAATTTGTACATTAGTGTATCAACAGTCCATAGGAAATTACCACCAGACATACATCAAGGTTAAACTTCTAAATTTCACAAAAATCGAAGCAAAATCAAATGAAAGCAATCAAGTTATTCTTATTTTAGCAAAACCCCGTGCTCTACCACATCCACAGCAAAGTACTATTGATATTTGTAATTACTAAATAAATTTATAACCTGTCATTGAAGTACTGCTGGCACATCAGTGTTATGCATCCAACTACTATCTGAAGGAGTAGAACAAGTTACGTGTATTTTCTAAATTCTGTTCTTCAAAAAGGCACAAAACATCTTCTAGCCAACACTAATTTTTGGAGAATGAATTTATGCCTTTTAATTATCATACAGAATGCTTCCTTCAAACAAAAGCTATAATATGTCAACTTTTAACTTTTCCATTTATAAAACAGAAATTAATTTTTTAGAACATGAACGAGCAGGACCTCAGCAATATCATATGTATAAGATGCATATATTTGGTTTGGTATACACATATCTGGTTTTTTTTTAACACATGATTTCAACTAAACATTCAAGAACTATTGCCTTATTTCAAACTTCTATATAGCTTCCAACAGGTAATCAACACCATCCTAATCCATCAAAGAGAAGCAAGTTTTTCTGATTTGGAATTTCAATCAAGTACGTACAAATCTTTAGCCATCAAACATATTTAATTTTGTTAGTGTATCTTATATGTTTAAATACAAGTGATGCAAACTTCAGATATAGGCAATTGAGTAAGTTTGTGAAAGAATATGTGGATGCATCATTAGTTGATATAAGAGTACCAACCTATAAAAAAACCTTTCTAATGGGAGAGGAAACTGGTTGAGGGCAAACAGTATGCAGTCACACATATCACATCATCAGATAATTGGCATCCACGTCTCACAATTTTATTTCTTCTTTTAATTTAAGAAACAAAAGAACGCATTATAAATTTCATCAAATCAATGTACATACAGTTCTTTCGTGAAGCTGCTGAGAGGAAGAATATTCAGCTCATTTGCTTTCCTACTACTTTCAATTTCAGCTTCACACTTTTGAAGTTTTTCTTTCAAATCCGAAGCCTCCTATAATCACCAGAACAATTATGACTATAAGTATACCATCAACTGAACACTTTCATCAAACAAAATATAAGATTACGAGCAAACCAAAAAAAAAATGCACAAGCATACAAATATAAACCAGAAGTAACCAATTATTCGACATAATTAAGAAGAGGACATTTCATGGAATTATCAAGTCATTTTTCCCTTAAAATGAACATTAATGGTCATGGATGGCAACCATGGCAAGAACTTTAACACAGAGTAAAAGTTTCTATTATAATTAAGATAATTTTTTTTTCTTTTTTGGGAAGGATATAATTACGATAATTGTAATACAAAACAGCACCCAAACTTTTGACCCAATAAGATTTTCACCCTATGATGGAAAAGTTTGAAAATAAATTTCAGAATTAATCAGAAAGGCAAGAGAATGAAAACTGCTGCTAGAATAGATTGTACAGCTTGCATGACTCACCTAAAAAAAGAATTAAGAAAAACATACCTTTTCGAATTGTTTTCTTGTAGACTCTTCCTTCTCAAGTCTCTCTTTATAATCATTTTCGACTTGACTCAAATGGATCTGTTTAACCACAGTAACATAAATTAACAAAAGAGAAACAAATAGAAATTGCAGAAAGGTTACTGAATAAAACAGAAAAGGAAGAAGTTAAATATCTTACTTCTAGAGCCTTTATAACACCCTCAAGTTCTCCTGCCTTTCTGGACCATTCCTTGGAACTTTCTTTATATAATTCAACAAGCTTATTTACCTGAAAAGATTGGTGAAAATTCCACATAAATATAAAATTGTATACAATTTCATCAGGATAAACATGTTTCCCAAGTAATTAACATACATATATATATATAGCAGAAGACTGATGAAAATTTTCATGTAACAAATTAACAAAAGCAACTAGAATAACACTCACTGCAAAGCCAAAAAGAGGGTATCAATTTTTTAGGATGGAACAAAGTAGGTGACTGTGAAGTACATCAAAGATTATTAGCATTGTTAAGGGCCTCAGGGGCCAAGAGTTTCAAGATACATCCTTTTTCTTATTCATATAATTGAGACTCCCTTATATTTAGGTCAATAAATCTTGCTCCATTTAAAAATATGAATCCCATTCCCTTCACCATAAACCTCCCAAAACTGTCTCTCATCATCCTTTCTAATTTCTTAGCAACCCCACTAGCAATCTAGAACAAGGAGACATATATAGGTAAGAGGACAGCATGGATTGCAACTTTATCCTTTCCTTTTCAATCACCACATATAAAAGATTGATTTTACATAGGAATAGACTATTATTGACAAATTAAATATGAAAAACCTCTATCTTAGGTTTTTTAATTGTCATTCCTTCCAATATTTTAACACCAATAGCTTTTTCATCATCCTAGTCAAATGACACTATCAAAAATAAAGAGGAGATAAATGCTCCAAGTCTTCCAATCAATTTGCTGTTGGAATTTATTCATTTTATTTTATGTTTTGAATGTAGAGTTTATTGATATCAATTTGTAACATTATTTTAGGGCTCCTTTCTTGTAATATTAGTCTTATAATTCATTTGCTTAAATTCACACCCAAATGGAGTGTTCTACTTGGTTTCTCTTGGACAGCCTTAGGGTTCAATGGGTTATCAAAGTATGCTAGCACAACAAGAAGACTACAACCAATCTATTATAATGTATATTTTGGTTCATCCCCATATCTATATGAAAATAAAAGCCTACAGTTAAAGCACAAGTAGCATAAATGTTGACAAGTATGATGCAATTTAAAAAAGTTTTATAATGTATATCAATACAATAAATTTAAACTTATCAGTTATTATTATAGATGCAGCATACTGATTTACATAAAGAGATTAAGAGATTGTGGTGGAACCAATTTACAGCAAGCCTTCTCAAGCTCTAAGATTATGATGGACACAACCCAACATAATAATGACAAAATATCTCTGTGTTGTAAATGAACTCGTCATACTCACTAACATGGATGCAAAAAGCAAAACTAAGTACACGTAGACAAACACAATAGTTATTCAAGGAAAGACTTTTCGCAAAACTCACTGTTGAGAGTTCAGTAGAAATCCTCTCCTCATTAGCTGCAGCAGAGTCTTTTGACAAGCAAAATTCCTTTCCAGGCAACAAAATAATACTGTTGAGGCAGCTGACATAGAAGAAATGATACATAAAACACATTTTAAGAAACAAATAAAACACATGATACCTCCTGTAGGGATGTTAACTTTGTTTCTAGTTCCCTCACTTTTTCCTTGTGCCAATTTAAAGAGCTAGAGCATTCACTGAATTGTCTCTCCACCTAGGAGTCAACAAAAATGATTGAACCATAATAGATGGGGCATCATGTGCAACATATTGAACTTTCATGCTAAAAAATATGCAATAGATTGTACTTTAAGATCAAAAGAATATGCAATAGATAAACTTCCTGATCAAGATAATAAGCAATAGCTGGAACTAAGTAAGAACAGAAAAGGTATAATAAAAAAGAATATGACTATAACACACTTACATCTGAAAGCTTTGCTAACAAGTCTGCCTCAAGATCAGCATGTGTTCTACGCAACTCAACAAGACTGTCAACCTTAGCAGTCAACTCCTCATTAAGCCACACATTATGCCTCTCAATAAGTTCTTTCTCCTGCTCACATCCAAAATTGACATATTAATTACGGTGTTACTTCAAGTGGACCAAATATATAAATACATATATATATAAAATATATTATTAAAGATTGACAAGGGTTTGCCAGAGATGCACCACATATGAAATCAAACCAACCAAAAGTTTTATACTCTCAAAAATAAATAAATAAAATTAAAAATTAAGCAATGGTGATTTCATCCATTGGAAGTCTTGAAATCTATTGAACAACAAAACAAGTATTTTTCTCTATCAAACACGTCTACTCCTGAAACAATTGCAACATAACTACAGAAATTATAAAAGCATAACCATCCACCCAAGTTTGGGACACCCCAAGAAATTGGCATTGTCAAAGTCCTAAGGACTTGTTACTCTCTCAACAATTATCATCTTTACACTTCATTTTAAACAAAATCAGATACACAGCACAATTTGTTCTCCCCATTGATTTGTTCTCATACAGAAAATAACCTGCAAAAGAATAAAACTTCTTTAAAAAAAATGAAATAACCTGCAAAAGACGAGAGCACGAAGCCTGAGAACGCGCTAACTGCGCCTCATTTTCAGCAAGTCGGGCTTCCTTTTCCGCAGCACTGTTAGTCAAGTTGACCTTCACATCAAAAAACAATTAATCATTAAACAAAACCAAATTTCAGTGTCAAAATATAACGCCAAAGGAGATATATAATTAAACTCACAATCTTATCTAAATAGGTCTTAAAGGTAGCATTCTTCTCACTGATTTGCAAGTCTTTCTCCTCCACCAACCCCATCAACTGTCTTTTAGACTTATGCAACTCTGAAACCTCAGTGGATATCCTCTCAATCTCCCCGTCCTTCCCAATCTGTAAAACAACATCGAAACTCATCCTCACACAAAGCATTGCTTTTACAAATCATAAGTTCCAGAATCAAC
Source organism: Litchi chinensis (assembly GCA_019925255.1). Lineage (NCBI taxonomy): Eukaryota > Viridiplantae > Streptophyta > Magnoliopsida > Sapindales > Sapindaceae > Litchi > Litchi chinensis. The sequence goes on from CM034467.1 coordinate 30,846,848, forward strand.
TTCATTTCTTTAAAAACAAACTCAACAACAATACACAAAATCATAACATATTATCCAAGAAGACGATATTCAAGTGTCAACACAATCACAATTACAAAGTGCAAATATACATATGTACAAGACATGTAGAAACGATTGGCCGATAAAATGAAAACCAAAACCAAAACCCTAAACCTAAACAGTAGCACGGAGGTTAAAGCGAGTACCGATTGGAGATGGAGCTGATGCTTCTCGGCCTGGACTTGTGCTAGCTCCAACGTACGCTAATCGAGAGAATTCTGGAGCAGCGCGTGTTGCGACTCCAGCTTCGAGAAGTCATCCGTTAAGGATATGTACTTCTGCTCGAGGAGAGCGCAGGTCTGCTCGGCCGTGATAGAGGCCGCATCTGCGCGGGCCTGGACGGTCTGAAGCTGGCTCTGCAGGTCTCTGATGAAAGCGTCGGCCATGGCCGCCACCGAAGAGGAATCGCCGGAGAGGCGCGACAGCTCCTCGTCGGAGATGAAGAGGGGCATTTTTGTCTTTTTGAAATCAAAACGCGATTCGTAGGTGATTGGGTGTTGATTTAGGGAGAGAATTTGTTTTGTTATTTCGGCCAAAAGTGTTGAAAAAGAGAGAGAGTGGTGTGTTTTGTGTCTGGGAGCTTGAGAGCTGGGGAAATCAAATGCTGAAAAAGCGGAGTTCTGAGAGCCGAAGCCAATAATTGTCATTGGGCTTTTTTTGGGCCGAGAAATTTGTGTTTGATGAATTTGGGCTGGGCTTGGATTTGATGTATTTGGAATATGGGTTGTCGAAATGTTGCTTAAATCTTGGGCTGGCGGAGGTATGCATTGAGAATTACTACAATATTATATTATATTTTGAAAAGTGGAAATCCATTTTTATTTGATTGTACGAGGGGTAATTTTATCATTTAACATTTGATGTCCAACCATTTTATGAAAATTATGAAAGTGCATTTCCTTTTTTACATCTATAATAAGGGTTCCGTTACATCATACATATTTACCAATACATACAAAGAATTTTCTCTTTTTATTGTGATAAAAATTCAACTTTTATCAATTGTTTTCTCTATTCTTATTATAATAGAAGTTTAAATAACACCACTGAATATTAACTAATATATGTGGAAAGTTTACTCTTTTATTATTAGAGTAGATATCTTTTGTAGTGTGGAAATAAATTTTCAAATTGTACTCGTAATATACATATTGACGAGTGGGCTGAGCAAAACTCCTAAAGGCAGACAACTTAACAGAGCCCGGTTTAGTATCATCATGGTTACTTGGAATGAAGTAAATGCGATTATCACCTTTTTTGTTCTCCTTAATTTTATCCCATCGTAGAGATTTTCTAGAAGATCTCATTTTGAGATTCTATAAAGGAAGATAACACCTTTACATTTAACAAAAGGACGCAAGTATTAATCTCCACTTATTTTCAAAGAGACTGGTCATGTTTGCAGGCCTTACAGCTATAATTTCCTTAATATATATCGTATGAATGCATGAACCCGAACCAGAGTTTACATTATATTTATCTCAAGATATATATATATATATATATAATTGCAAAATTTATATGTTTGTTGATCCATATGCAGATATATAGTTCAGCCAAATACCCGCTCCTCATATATTTGATGATCGAAGATAAATAAATGATATGTGTGTCATTTAAAGTGTCTTCAAGTGCATACATGCATTAACATATGATTTTAAATTCAGTGTTAGTATAACAATTAAAAGATTCTCAAAAAATGCACAAAACAGGATTTTGGATAGATATGCTAATGATCTTATGCCCATTCTATGAATTTCTATAAAAATAAGAACACTTCTCCCAAGGGTTAAAGTGAAAAATTAACCTTCATTATTGATCACGCTTTGCTGATCAGTAATAGTTAAACCACCCATCACTCAACCAACGCTCGTTCAATCTTAGTAATTTGCAATTGTAATCACCTAATTTCAATTGACTCTCGATAATATTTGAAAACATTTTTAATAAAGTCTTTTTTGAGTGATCTTCGGTATACATGATGCATAACATATATACAAATATATCTATCAGCAATACAGTTTGAGGGTTTCCATGGCTTAAATGAAAAACAGGTTCGAGATGTTGAAATTTGCTGAAAGGTCATATTGCTCACGGATATCCTTATCGTTAAAGAGATAATTATGAAAAGAAAGTGGGCACATGAAGAAGATTATTATTGTATTTTGTGTCAGAGATTGAGAGAGAGAGAGAGAGAGATGTGTTGTTTAAGACTTCAAGTGATGAAAAAGATAGTTGGCACATGGAGAAGGAAGATACTTATCTTATCTGGTTATAATACACGAACACAACCTTTAATTTTCATCATAAAGTCATGCAACTATTTACTCGTAAGCAAACAGTACAGATCAAACCCACATGACAAATCCATCAAAGACCAGAAACTAAGAAAAAAATCCACGCCAAATCCAAAGATACACATTAACTCACATTGGGGTTACAATAATAATTACCCCCAGAGCCAGAAAGGTTAGCAAATACAATACTAGATGGATGACATAAAATTACAACTCAAAACCCCAAATTAAAAGCAAAAAGGAAAGCTACAGAGACCATGATATGAGATGGGGGCCTACGCATAGACACAAGACACACAGCCTGGTAAAGGAAGTGCTCATCAACTCAAAACTCAAATGACGCAAGTGTGATGGGTGGTCACATGGAATAAAAAAAGTAACTGACACTCCACATATGCCCTTGCCTAACTCCCTTTTCCATTTGCACATGCTCTCTGTCTCCTCCACCACAACACTTATCTCTCTACTACTGCATCAATCAATCAACCAAACACTCACAAACCTAGCTATCTCAAATATATTGTACACAAACCCATTAATATTCAAACTATAGTTAGAAGATTAAATAAATCAGCAGCCCTCAGAAAGTATATATGCTTATATGTCTTGTTATCCTTTTATTTGTCTTTCTTAGTTCCCTTTGATGTCATTTTTGATATGTCTTCTTCTTCTATAGAGTTATTGCTGCAGGTTCTTTATTGACGGGTCGGACCAGGCCACGGGCCGCCAATAAGGTGCATGGGAGGTGCCTGTGACAGCTGATCAAGTGGTCGTTGGTTAGGCCGGCGGCTTGCATGAATGAGTGGACCACCGTTGGACCAACAAACCTAAAACCCCTCCTAACCATGTCTTTGCTTATGCTTTCTGATTTGGAAGTCTTCACTGGCATTTTGTGACCAAATTTGTATTGAGTAGAGATGGGCTTGTGGTTCACAAATCCCCATATATATTTCTCAAATGTCCCAAACTCTCTTTTGATCTGCAGTGCCAAAAATTTTGAACACATAATAACAAAACATTAATGAGTAACCCCACAAAAGCTAGTTATTACTTGCTAAAGTAAATAATTAATTTGCTATGCATCGATACAAACAAACAAATAATTAATAAATAATCAATGCAATTCTGATGGATCCCACTCCCACATTTGGTTTCTTAATGACTAAATAAAGTATTAAAAAAAAAAAAAAAATCTAGCTAGGTTTGCAAGATGGTGGTGCTTAACAGCCAATGTCGTGGGGCCATAATTTTTTTTTTTTATTAAGGGCCATAACTTTTAAATGGGAACTTGCTTTTCAACAACTTTTCATCAAATAAGAGGAGAATAAAAGAAAGATTAAGCTAGCTATATTGACTACATATCGAGTCATTGAATCTTTCTTTTCTTAGTGACGTGTAAATTAATTACATGTGTTTTTTAACAACTAAATAATTAGTAAATTTGCTTTCAAGTTTGAATTATAACGATGCAAATTTATAGTTTTGGACAAGAAAAGAAAGAAGAAACAAGTTATTAGAAAGAGAATTACAAAAGGACAGATTTTGTATCATTTTAAGGGAATATAGATTAGATTGATTACCTCAAGAATTCTGTTAGAGTTGTCGACAACCCCTCGAACTCGGCTCATATCGATGTCATATTGTGTACTAATGGACATCATTTGTTTGTCAGTGAAGCTGGCTACAGTTTCTGGGTCGAACCCTGAAAATGCATCCCTGAAATGGAAAGAAAATATGTTTATTACATGGTCTTCTTCGAGAAAAGTTTATTGAAGAAAAAAGTTTATATTTAGTGGTATGTTATATATGTATATTGACCTGAAATTTTGTCGTTTCTTCAATATAGAAGTCCAATCTGAGCCAACCTGAGCAACGCTTAGAACTAGCAATTCAAACAACATACTGCATATGAAGAAAAAGAAACCGACTTTAGTCATCTGTGATAAAAAAAGAGACGGAGATCAAAGAGAGAGAAAAAAAGGGGGCATACTTATCATCATGAACGGGAACTCCCCATTCTTGATCATGATAAGCCACATAGATGGGATCTGTATCATTAAAAAATATTAACATTAGCTCATAAATTTCCCATATACTAACTCTACTTATGTAATATGATGTGTCGGTAAAAATCACTTATTAATGAACCAAATAATATTCCAAATTCGAATGAAAATATCCCAGGTTCGTATGGCTCCCGCTTTGCGTGATGCCTAAAAAACAACTATATTTATATGTATCAACAAGAAAATTTAATGCTAATAATACATACCTGAATTGGCAGTAATAAAACTGCACCTCTTCTGATCTTCCTCATTAGTTTTGGTTGTGAAGCTACTAGAATTGTCAGCATCAAGTGGGACGAATTTGGATTCAAACTTGGCAGATTTCGATCTTCCATAATGAGCAATCCTCATCTTCCGTTGAGCATGTTGAAGAGCCATTTGTTCCCTCCTGACAGCGGCTATGCTTCCGGGAGACTCAACGATCAAAGAAGAAGAATAACTCAACGAAGCCTCTATAGAAGAATTGCCAAGAACATGACCACCCCTACTCGTACCTTCCTTGAAACTTTTAGATTTTTTCCTGTCTAAGGTTTTGATGGTGTTGTTTCTAGGAGTGACAACCTTCTCGGAACTGGAATTCAACCCATTGTTGTCGTTGCCCCGCTTAACAGCTTGAGGCCTAGGTGACTTGGACTCAGGAGAAATAGGAGGTGTGGACGTGATACTACCCCTCAATGAAGGCTTAGTAGGCTTTGTAGTAGTTGCAACAAAAGTTGGCAACGGAGATGGGTTTGGAGGTGACAATTTTTTCAAGGAATTTCGACGTTCCAAGTTAGGAACTCGATTACAAGTAGGTTGAAGAACCGGCCTGCCATTGATTTTAGCAACTGCAGGCATTGGTTCAATGCCTGTGGTCACCTTAACCTGGGAGCTACACATTTTGTGAAAGACAAGAAAAAGAACAATTAGCTGAAGAAGAAGCAAAAGGATATTGGAGAGAAATTACGGAAATGATGATATGGATGAGGGATTGTTGAAGAAGAGGGAAGAGTGGGAGGTGGGGTTGTATATAAAAAGGGAGAGAAAGTAGGGACAATGGGAGCTGGAACATGGGAGGGTTGGGGTCTGCCATACACTCTCTTGTGATGGTCATTACTTTTTCCTAACTAAACCACGAGGGGGCTGACCCATCACCACACTAATTGGCCACTTGG